>SDEE01000539.1:0-34601 GCA_004126415.1 Candolleomyces aberdarensis | reverse complement strand
GCCCGTAGCAAGAAAATTTCCAACCAGGTAGAACGATGACGTGAATTCGGGTCCGCATTGCTTTTACAGGGATCCCCGAAGTGCGCACGACAGCCTCAGGCCATGGCCCCCAAAGAGACGAGTTCATGGCCGGTGTGTATGGATGGACTGCATGCATCCCTGATAGGGGGTATCACTGCAGCTAGTCCTGACCGAAAGTTGACTGGAGCGGTAATGGCAGTCGTAGATGTAGAAGCAGAGGCGAGGGACAGTACACTTGTTGAAAGGCAATGAAATCCAGCACATCAGGACAATGATTCGGATTGTTGCTGACAGCCGCAAGACAAAGTGGCATTGCTCTGGTAGAAATTTCAAGTCTAGCGACAGTAGAATTCTCCCGCCCCCCTCTAATCGATAAGTGCACCATTGAGAAGGTCAGAACCGCTGGTAGTGATAGTCACCAGACAAGTCGAGCATTATTCGAAGGAGGTCTACTTGTGGGCCTCGACTGTGATCGCGTTGCTTTCTCATCCATTCAGCGAGTCACCGCCCTGGCGCGACATCCTCGCATGCAGGAATCCCTTCTCACCTTATCAATCGTATTGGATTCGCTCTCTCCGCTCTGCAGACTCAATCCCCGCTCCCAGGCCTAGAAAGAATGATCAATCCAATCCCACTCAGCATTGGGCCTGACCCGTCCCGAGCAACCCTCCAACCTGCCGGCCCCTTCGTTACACCACAATTTCCCACTTTGCACAATACAGCATCACGTAGGAAAGTACTGGCTGTCGCACGGAGCGCCACGCTCGAACGATCAACGGTCACAGACAAACCATTGTTCGACTCTGCAAACCGTCTCAGCTGGTACCCAACAACAGCGGGCGATATCATTCTGGAGGACTGTGATGCCCGAAGAGGATGAAATTCGGTTAGAAGATGTCGAAGAGGAGGATTGCAAGGTATTAAATCTGAGGAAGTTGGCCTATTGGCTGGGCAAGAGTGGCGGAGATCACTGGGAATTGCAGAGTGCTTGTAGGAACGGTACCAGGTCCCGATCAGCGACGGCCGCTTTCCGCTCCTACTTGGCCGGCTTCAAGTTGTGAAACGTCAGTTCAGATTGCTGGGTCGAGGACGCCGCATCTGGCAGCCTCTCGCTCCTGGCGTGGTTCTTTTTTCATCGATAGTTCCTCGGACGTCGTTCAATCATAATAGCGTTAATTCATGTACAGATAGATATTCACAAAGAATTAGACATAGGTAAGGAGGAAAGAAGCTCGAAAAGAGCTCAGAGGGCCAAAAAGTAGCAAGCTCGTTAAACAGGCGTTATTTACCAACTGAATGCCTCATCGATGAAGACCACACCCCTCTTCGCCTTCGGGCCAAGCTCTGCAATCACCATCCTAACTTCATCCGCCATACCGTTGGGTCCACACACGACAACACCCAAATCACCTTCATCCTCGGACTGCAACAACTCCTCCCTGACGATGTCACCCACGTTGAACCTTCCGTTCGCATCCCCGCTGATCTTCGTCTCGACCCTCGCGCCCCTCTTAACCAAATCCTTGATCTCGTCGTCCACAGCGCGCAAGAGCCACTCAGTACGAACGCCCCATGCGAGTCTGGTCTTGACACCCTCGAAGGACTTGATAATAGGGATGACAGGTGTGATACCGACCCCACCAGCGATGCACAGGAGGGTTGAGCACGATGCAAGGTTGCGAATGGCTGGGTTGGCGTGGTACGGTCCCTCGACGATGACGGGGATGGAAAGGAGCTTCTGTTGACCCAGCCGAGTAGCGAGGACCCTCGTAAGTCCGTTCATCGGACGCAGGAGGATCGTGATCTTGGGTCGACCAGGGGCAGACGAGCTCGAGAGTTCCGACGAAGAACCAGAAGAGCTCGTCTTCTCCGGATCGCCGTGACCTTCGATGGCAGCGGCCTTGGATGAGTGGGTAGCACTGGTGAATGTCGACAAAACGGAGTATGGATGATTCTCCCAGACTCGCCAGGTGAGGGTGGGGAAGTAGAGGTAGACATGTCCGTGTGCGACGATCCCGTCAATTTCAACCTTCAAATACTCCGAATCGGGGTCGACGGTGGTGACGACCGCGGTGCGGTAGCCAGTAGCGACCATACGAAGCAGGCGGAGGAAGCGATCGAGGAACCAGATGGCGCCGCCGATGTACACCCAAATCTCGTAACCCCAATTGTACGTGAAGAGTTCGTAAATGTGGAAGAACGTCGCGATGAGCCCAAGGGCGGCGAGGATTTGGTGGGAGATCAGGAATATTTCGTACGCTTTCTGACGGACGGGGAGGATGGAGGCGGGCCAGAGGACGACGAAGGCCAAGGTACCAACGACACCCCAGATCCAATACGGCTGTTGACTCTCCGTGGCGTGGTCCGCGTAGTAGACAGCCAGGTAGATGGCGGAATGGATCGACACCTGGAAAATGAGGCAGTAGCCGATCCAACGATGGAGGAGGAGGAAGGTGCTATGACTCCAATTCGTAATCCAAAGGAGGATGTTGTTGCGAGAGGAGAAGAGGAAAAGAGCAACAAAGTCCGCCATGGCGAGGGCGCCGGTTCGGTTTCCGATCAAGACGAAGAAATGCTTTTGTCGGGTGGGGGCAATGGAGTTGGGGAACAGGAACACCAATGGGAAGATGGCGAGGAATATTTGGGTCAGAACGAGGTAGGCGATGTACAGTGTCTGTCCACGAGTGGGCATAATGCCGAGGTTGGCAACCATTGGGCTACGATGACGATGGCCGACCAATGGCTTCTCGAGGATAGCGACCAAACGACTGTACCATAGAGGATGGATGGGAAGGAATCTGAACAAGGAAAGGAGGATAGGGATGAAGACGCCGCTCACTGCAACGGCGATCCTGAAGAAAAAGGTAAGCTCGAGGGTCCGTGCGCAGGTGAATATCAACGTACCCGTTGCGCCCATGATCCCTCTCAAGTCGTTCGAACCACGTCTGTGCGTTATGGTACTGGACGAGATCCTCGTCGCGGACAAAGCTTGTCACGTTCAAAGGCTCTCCCTCGATGGCGTAGGGAACGTTGCCTTCGCCAATCTCCTCAACGTCTTGCTGGGCGTGCATAAGCGCTTCCTGGTAGGACATGATAGGGTGCAAGCTCCAGTCCCCCACACTACCCGTAGCGAGATGGCCCTCCCAATACTCCTCGATGACGGAATTCGGAATGTTGTCGCGGGGACATGCTTTTGCCAAGCAGAGCGCCATAGTCCGCAAGAACGCCGCGTCCTTGAGGAAACATTCAGGGGGGTTGGTGGCTCCGTGGAGATGCCGCCTATGAACGTGCGTGGTCGCATTATCGCCGTCGCATAATAGGGGATTGTTGTAGATGAGGCGACGGCAGGTATGACCGCAGACGGGCTTGTACAACCACTTCCCTGCGCCGAGCATGCCATAACCGTCAGCGAGACTGGGTGTGAAGAGCTGGGAAAAGGTGAGGAGGAGAACCACGAAGGTCGAAAACGACCCCAGGCAGGGCCGGAAGCTGGGGATCATGGTGGCTCAACGATATGGTCTGTCGAAGGAGAGGAATCGACTGCAGGGTCGTCTTAAATCTGTGCGGTGTGCGTCCAGGATTTAAATAACGGAAATACTCGGAAATAAGTGCCTTGGAGGTTTGGGAGGAAGTCACCAAGGAACGAGCTGGACTGAATTCTTACACCTCGTGAGAGAAAAACAGGGACGAAAATCAAGGTCGGAACAATGGAAACCCTCAATTTCTGGCCGCATTGGTCCGGAAAAAGAGGAATATGTGATACCAAGAAACTGAGTGCATGTGGCGGCAGGTACACTAAGACCAAATGGACATGTAGATGATGAATTAAATTAGAGTCACCGAAAGTCCAATATATGTATACTGACGGACCCTCCAAAAGATGTGGATGCCAATGAACTTGGCCTCCATAGCTCCAAGCGCTATCTTCTCGCATGCTCGGCGTAATCCTGTGGTCTATGGGAGGCAAACGAGTACCCGTGTAGCTCGAGAAATACCTCCAGTGCCTTGAGTTGATCATCTGAGCAGTAAAATGACCGAGATTGAGCCAACCGTCGACTCGGGAATTGACAAGGTGTGATATCGTCCAATAAGCACCCCCGAGTTGGTGGAAAGAACCCTAGACCCATCATTTAGCCGTGACAGGCAGACTGTCGCCAGAGGGCAATTTGACATCGTGACCAACGACTACACAGATCTGGATGCAATTTTATGAATCGGGGGAAACCCAGAAACCCGTCTGGAACGTCTGATGGAAGGAAATGACAGCACGATGGTGAAGCATGAGGTGAGAATGTCGCCATCGTGAGGACGCGGCGCACGGGCCACCCCAAGGGGCGGTGAGCACGGTCCGACATACATTCCAGGCAATGTCGGACAAACGCGGAGATCAAAAGTTGGACGTCCGAAAGAAGGTCGGCGGCAAGGAGCAGCTCCATGGGGGAGGAGGGTCGAGACGATGTAGTCGAAGCAGTTCCAAGAAGAGGGGGGGGTGTACTGGCAGGTAAGGTGGGATCCAAGAAGCGACCGTGACCGCGCACGATGAATCGGAGGCTCGATCGGAGACGCAGGCAGACGCTAAAGTAGCCAGGAGACGGAGAACGCAGTCATGGAGGGAAGAGGGAGCCTACAGATGATGAGTTGACCCATAGGGTTCATGTTGAGAGCCAACACTCACCACTCGTCCTCCCTGGGAGACTCGCACAATTGCCTCACCCCCTAGCTGAGCATGGACACCAGGGTAATGGTAGACTGGAGAAGATACGAGATATAGAAGGGCCGACCATATGGAAAGAGGAGGATGGGGTAGCTGCGAGGATAACTGGCTACAGCTCAGCAGGAGTGATTGTGGGGGTAGGGAACAAGATAGGTCAAATCCGAATCGTGATTTCCAGGAATTGCCTCACCTCTTGTTTGCTCTTGTTTGCTACCGCTGATGGGAATCACGTATGCGACTGATGGGACAAGACACCCCCCACAGCAACAACGGTGCACTGTTCAAAGGAACGGGTGCTTGCCGGGTGCAGAACACTCGATACATAGCAGACATCTCTATGGGACGTTGAACCGCACTACCTGACCTGTGAAAGAGTGTTATCGGCCCGTAGAAAGCGATCATGAGTACTTGATGGATGTCCGAAACGTTCCTCGCCGCCTTAGTATATAAGAGGCCAGAGTCTGGCTCGAACAGCTTCTGTCTCATAAGAAAATATCGGGATTTTAGAGTATCATGAGACAACAGAACACTTTCCCAATCAATAATAAATTGATCATGATCAGGACATGACTGCTCTTCCCAGCGACGAGTGCAGGAAATTTGGCCTCCCGCATCTCGATGCAAGAGAAGGTGAAACGACACGTATTCGAGGACAGCCTAGAATTGTTCCTGTTCAAAAARGCCGATGTTATCAGATGCCCTTCAGGCGAAAAAGATACGTACGAGTCTTTCTCGTATTCCCTCATCGTGATTTGTCCTCCGAGTCCAACGTGTTCCTTGTCAGGGTTTGCGACTTTCTGTCTCCACAGAAGACCTCCATTCTGAAGAATGACAGCTCTGGAGCTGGCTGATCGCGTCATAAGTCTCTTCAAGATCGGAGGAAGGATTCTTGTTCGTTTAATCACGCCAAACATCGTCGAGCAAAGTAGCTGAGAATGGCACATTGCCTAGTATACATTCTTTGATAAGCTTGTTGAGGGCTGTTGGTGAGTCTCAATCTGGGGATYGGGTGGCAGAAAGGCGGGCCCGACTTCATCCAAGATCCGGAGTGTGGAGTGAAATACACCGGAAACTTGAGGGAGTCGACTCCTGTCAGGTTAGCCGCCTCAAAGCGTTTATCATAGAACCAGGCATCCTGGGCTAAAGAGGTACATATGTGGGTTGAGCGATAGTGGGGACAGCTAGAGCGTGGTGACATCACGGACGAGGCCTCGCGCACAGAGATAGCTTCCACGGGAAATACGCAGCCTGACGGTCCCAGTCCCAAATACGGCCGTCCAGAGGAAGATCCTGAATTACCGTCGTACGAACTACAGACGATTATCACTTCAATATCAGCGGTAAATTATCAATTGGGCACGAAAGAGGGCTTCATGTTGTAAGAAAGGAGGGGTACCTTGGCGCCATGGTGGTATACTGGTGCTGGAGGGAATAGCTTCTTCTCGGGAGTCCGGACAGGAACTGGGCTCCTTGCTCAATGTCGCTTCAGACCATGAATGCGGACGCGGAAAATTGCCTCAATGAGTGGGTTCGTGCCTGGCTAGCCAATTGAAGGCATTTTCTTGAGTGAAAGGCGTGTTAAAAGTCGACTTGACGCCATTATGATCTCCAGTAAGCGGTTTTATCTTATCTTATCTGAGGAAGGTGATGAGTAATAGGGACAAACTATGTGCACAGCAATTCTCAGGCTGTTCCTCCTTTCTTATCACCTTCGACCACCATCGCCCCGCAAATCGTTCCCTTTTCTTTTCTGAACAATGGCGGACACAGAGGAATCTACAGCGCCCGAAATTCAAATCAATGTCAAAGGTAAGCACAGGCTTTGCGATCCTATTACGTCCTAATCTAATCTAATGACGAAAAACACTTTAATTACGATGCCTCGCTAGGCCCTAGCGAACTCAAGTTGCAGATAAACATTGCAACAGACAAGACTGTGTCTGAGCTCAAGCAAGCCGTTGCCTCCAAGTCTGACGTACCAGCGGATAGGCAAAGGCTGATCTACAGCGGGAGGGTATTGAAGGTATGCAATGCAGTTTATTGACTCCACTTTCGACTATTAACGTCTACCCTCAGGACGAGGATCTCTTGTCTGTCTATAAGATCCAATCTGGACACACCATCCATATGGTGAAGGGTGCTGCACGGTCTGGCGCAGCTGGAGGCCCATCGACTTCTTCGACGTCTTCCACTACGCAGCAACTACCGACGAACATCCAGGCTGGCCAGAATCCTCACGACCCCCTCACCCTCCTGAACTCTTCCATGGCCTTTGGCCATCCGGGCGTTGCCAACTTTAATCCATTCGCTGAACTCGGTCTCAACCCCAACGATCCCAATATGATGCAGACGATGATGAACAGCCCGCAGTTCTTGGAGCAGATGGGACGGATGATGTCCAACCCTGAAATCATGGAACAAGTCATTGCGATGAATCCTCAGATGGCGGGTATGGCGCCGCAGATGCGGGAGATGTTCAACAGCGAAGCGTTCAGACAGATGCTGTGAGTGCCTCCCCTTTCCTTACACTCTAGTTGCACGGCAGCAACTTAGCGTTGGAATCTCCTTCCAAGGAGCCCTGTCGATATCCTATTACTGCGGAATCGTCTATAGAACGGTTTAAGACCGCAATGGGAGACAGCAGTCCCACTCGATATGGGAAAGGCCGCTCATTTACCTTCACTGCTTGGAGTAGCTGCATGAAGTGTGCCTCCAGGTTCTCCTGCCTTCAGTCTCGATGAAACCCGGAAATTACACGATCCCGGTAATTGATATCGAGTGTCCTGGAACGATCATGGCCATGGCTAGTTGGCCGTGTTGCTTTGTTTTGCGCCCGATTCGCAGCACCTCTTTCATTTCTCCCCTTTACTATTCCTCACGCCTATTCCTCACGCGGCGAATCACTGACCTACCTGATTGTGCAGCGCGAACCCAGAACAGCTACGAAGCATGATGCAAATGGCATCGATGCTCCAAGGCGGAAACGGCTTAGGCGGACCAGGAATGTTCGGCGCACCACCCCCAGCTTTCCCCGCACCCGGCGTTCCGGGTGGCGCCACCAGCCCTCCCTCCACCACGAACCCCGCACCAACATCTCCTGGAACCGGAGCCGCGAACCCTGCGGCCGCGAACCCCCTTTTCAACCCAGCCCTGATGCAACAGCTCTTCGGAGGCGGAGGGTTTGGTGCCCCTGCCGCCAATCCCTGGGCAGGTGCATTTGGCGCTGGAGCAGGYGCGGCCCCCGCTGCGCCAGCGGACACTCGACCTCCTGAAGAGCGGTTCCAGGTCCAGCTGCAGCAGCTGCAGGATATGGGATTCACGAACGCGGCGCAGAATGTGAGGGCTTTGTTGGCGACGGGTGGCAACGTTCATGCGGCGATTGAGTATATTCTTTCTGGTGGTGGGCTGTAGGTACGCATTGTGACGAACGTGGAATGAACTTGTATTATCAAGGTGTCGGTTTATCGTTCCATGTCTCTGAGTTCTCGCCTGGCATATAAGCCTTCAAACAGTAAGTGGTACCCCATGGTGAAATGAAGCTTACCTTGTTCAGGGATCTAAGTCTGCCCGGCTCTGGCATTAAGGGTCTCAAGCCCAGCGTCAGGGGGAAGTCTTCGGCTACACACGAACGCAATCCTCGGCCCTGCGAAATGATTCCCGACTCCTTTGATTGTCAGACATCTTTTTCGCCGACTCGAACCTCTAGGTATTGGGTCGCTCGTTCTCCCCCTGTCTTATAGGTACGCTGCCGCTGTGACTTGTATGTATTTCCTCACGCAAAGTATCACCAACGATTGAAGGAGGTGAGCAGGACTATTGACAGTAAAGATTTCCAATTCATCCGGTCATAAGGAAGAGGTACGTATCACAAGAGAAGCCAATGCAAAGGGCGACAACTACCGAATACAACAACGAATCCGTCGACTAGAAAGTATATAAATCGTAAGGATCATCCAAAACCATGTTGAGAATCGCTATCGAGTCCATGAAGATTAACAGTATGTAGATTAACCTGCCCACGACATCGGTTCAGCCCAACCGATCTCGACAGCAAGAAAGCTCCAATACCCACAGAAGAAATGTCCATAACCGACGGTTCCCGGCGAAGAACTGCTTGTCGCCGGCTATCCACTAGCAACAATGTTCAGTCACTGTCTCAAATCACAGGCCGTGGTTTTATAACCAGCTTTCATTTATGAGTAACAGGAAAGGAACTTACAGGAGGGAGAGGGTGACATCACCGTGGACGCGAGCCTTGATCTGCACGTCGACGTCCAAGTTCAAGTCGAGACGAAGCTTGAGGGTGTCGGATTTCTTGCCACCGCCTGGTTCCTGACCAGTAACTTGGCCGAGAGTGTTTCCGAGCAACTGGCCAGCTTGACCCGCAGCGTTGCCTACGCCTTGTTGACCAAGGGGCTGGAGAGCGCCGCCCTGTTGAGGCTGTTGGAATTGCTGCTGCTGGTACTGCTGGGGCTGGTACTGCTGGGGCTGGGGCTGGTACATTTGTTGTTGCTGTGGCTGTTGCTGCTGCCTGCTTCGTCGCCGAGGCTGCTCTTGAGGGGCGGGGCTGAATTGTTGGGTCTGGGTTCGAGGTCCTTCGTTATCTTCCCACTCAGCCATGGGATTGGGAGAGGCAGAGCGAGAGCCGGCGTCTGACATATCGTCGAAATCGAAGAGTGAGAGTGTTTGAAAGTACTGGTCAGTTGAGATGGTAAGAGTGGTAACTTTCGATTGTTGGAGAAACTACGGATTCCAAGGCTCCTTTTTAAAGAAGTACCCAGCACGTACGGACTCTCCAAATCCAAAACTCCAATCGCAGAAACAAAAATTCAGACCTACATCACCTTACGCCAGCGCGACCGTCTCCACCTTCCACATTGCGTACCATCGATGTATGCTTCTTCCACGAACTTCCTTTGTTATCCATATCTTGCCAACTACAGTAGGCCGCCGTCGATTCATTCGTCAACTAAGGAGCATTGGACGTAAGAAATGACGTTGTGACAGTTGCACCACTGCCGCAGCTTATGCCGTGTCTTCGTTCTACATTTGTACGACACGCGTAAACTTCTTCCAAACCAAGTTGTATTGAATTCCCTCCAGCGCCGAAGACAAGTTGAGTGACTGCTTAGCAACTGCTTCCAGGTCTGGATATCAAAGAAGCTGATGATGCCGATGACGCACGAACCTGAGAATCACCGCGTATCAAAATTCAATTCCAGCGCCCTGAAAGCGGATTCCTGAGACCATCGACGTCATCATACCCCTCTACCAAATGAATAGCCAAAAGGAAGCAAATTGAGCAACTCCATTCAGCATACCATCTCTTGTGGCTTTGATACCACCGGCCGCACTCAAACCATTCGAAAAAATCCCCCCACTTCAGCACCATGGACGTTATCGGAATCATCGGTGTCGCTGCAGGCTCTGTAGCCATCCCACTAGCTGCTGTCTCTACCTCAACATCTGTAGTCGGAATATCTCAGGGTGTCAGTGCCCAGCAAAGAGGAGGAGCATCGGGAGGAGGAGGAGGAGGAGCAGAACCAGAGAAAGACGACCCACGACTCGCCAAATTCAACATAGTAGTTGAATGCACCGACAGTTCGTCCTCTGCAAAGCACCTCGTCCATAACAAGATCGTCGTCCTACGTGAAAAGAAGGTGAATCATCACTCGGATTCGTTGCTCGTCCCGGTTCTGATAAAGATTTCGACAGTTATACCTCGACGCTGCAGACCAAGGCTACCGTATTTTCCCCGATGGCCACGCGTTCTCCGGATTCTACCTCGAGTACCCGGGTGGAAACAAGCCGCTTGCGCTTGTGAGCACGATCTCCCGCGATCCGCCCGAGCTCAACTGGATATACGCAGACCGTAAGGGTCTACACCTAACCTACGGAAACAAGTCAGCGAGCATTAACAACATTCACGGGCCATGGGACTGGACGCCGACTCAAGAAGGAGTTATGTTGGAGGATTGGGAAGGTTTCGTTGCAGTTGAGGAGTCACCTGGAGTCTTCTATGTCGCGTATGATCAGAACGATGACCAYYTRGCTAGCATGGGGGTGAAGGGCAGAGTCGTCGAGATCAACTTGAGGAGGGTACTGGAACCAAAGAAAGCATAGGGGCGTATTTTCTTCACGCGGATCACTCTACTTATTGTTTATCGATAACTGTGTTCAAATGGGACTTTGCGCTGTATATTATCAATCAGTATAGGACACTGAAATTCGTATCACGAACACAAGCTTCAAAGTCAAGGATTTAATTCGTTGAATACTCCAGGGGGGTACACTCGTATTAAATATTAATACTTCATGTTGGCTCTAATCCCTTCCCGCTTTGAGTCTGATCGAACATCTGCAGCGCGGCTTCCCCAGCTTTCAAGCTACCGAACTGTCCAAAAGAACGGTATGTTACCGCTATCAGTGCCTCGAATACATAAGAAGAAACACTTACTGAATACGCAGGAACCATATGGCCGGCCCCATAGGCCCGTAGATATGATAACGTCCCAGCTCTCTTGTAAACTCCGGCAACCAGCCCATCAACTGTATAATTCTTGAAACTCTGAGTTCGGTAGTCCGTGCTGAATTTGGTTTCAAGGGCGTCCATCTATGATAATAGAGAGGGCGTGATTCACTTGACCGACCAAAACACCAAGACCACTTACCATCGCTTCGATTCCGAAGTAGTTTAAGATATAATCCTGCCGAATCGCAGCGTGAGTATCCGTAGCAGGAAGGACCTGAAGACATCCCAAAGGCGAAAAGTACTCACAGCATCCCCAGCATACACCAACACCTTGACGCCTTTATCAACCACTTTCTCCAAATCTCCTCTTGAATTTCGCATCCAATCGCCGGTACCAGCAAAGTTGGCGTACACCTCGTAGTTTGTGCCTATCCATATCTTTTGAGTTTCGATCAATAGCCTATTCTGGTTGAGGTAGTTGCTAAAGTCTGGAGGGTACGGATTAGGAGTGGGAGTGGGGACGTAATATGGCTAGGTGCCGTCTAGTCAGTCAGGGTTCTTGATGGCAAAACTGGGAAGCAAAAGAACCACGCAGTGTACGCACATCGTATTTCCCGTTCAGCCTGGTTAGGATATTGGAATTGCAATAACTCTGAGCAGCGGAGCACACAGTATCCGAGTCGCTCGAATAGCACTCCGCAATCTAGCCGCCACCATGGATCAGCGCCGATACCCTCACCCACCGATTTCTGAGTAACTGGACGCACCTGTTCACGGCAACCACCCTTTCTACTCCACGAGGTATTCGCGGCTTGAACAACGCTATCGTTGACTAATGGATGGTACGGGTTATTTACTGCATAGCTCATCAGCCACGCGTACTGCACGAGGGGATCCTGTTGACCGTCTCAGCTATACGATACCTGTGGTGATTCTGAGAATGTCAAGCTTACCGTAAGACCGTTCCCAATTCCTAGGGTCGTCAAATTCACAGGTATATCCGTAATCTGTTTCGCAGCAATTGCATTGTTCCGATCTAGGAAGTACCTGCAAACCCCGTACCTTCAGCAGCTTGTATGAAACGTGAGTAGCCTTCAAGAACTCACTTGGCAAACGCAGGCCCATAATGCCCTCCATACCTACAAAGTTGGTTGCCAGATATCAGTCAGCCGGATGGTGATCTTGTCCAAGGACGACCAACGACTTACGACTCAGTCCAAATCCCAACCTCCCTGCCCTTGAGCTTGGAAAACCGCTCATCAGACAACCAAATTTGCAGGAATCTCCAAATATCACCCGCGGCCTGCTGTGAAGTCTTGATCTTCAAAGGCAAGCTCACCGAGAATCCGACGCCTGCTGGTTGATCAATATACAGAACGTTTGCATTTGTGTTCCAAGAGAAGGGGTTATGGTTAACGGTGCGACTGTCATTGGAAATACGACAGGGTCCGTGGGCTTGGAATAGGCCGTACATGCTCGAGCTACCTGGCTGGAGAACAACGGGATGTAATGAGTTCTAAGGCTACTGAGAAGGCGAAGATGGGCGATGGACATACTCCACCGTTGAACCAAAGAACGAGAGGAGCTGTGTCGGGGTTGTTGCGTGCAGCGAAAAACCAGAACCTATCATAACCGCACAAAACGTTCAGTGCTTTTGCAAGATCGCTCAAAGATTACAATCGCACCAGATGCTATCCGTCTTGGTCAAGTCGGTATACCCAGCGGCTTCGTAAACCCCGGGGGTCTTCTCTAGAAAACAGCGCTTATCGTTCATTTTGACCATGGAACCGGAGACCTAGGCAGACTTACCGCAGAGCCTCGAGTTCTCCACCAAGCGCACCTTCCCTGGAACTGCAATTGGATTCTCCCAGGTATCCGTGGAAACACCCTCTGAGGTAAGCCCATGTCGTTCTATTGACGGCACCCCGCCGATGATTCCATCGACAGAAGGTACCTGACCAACACTTGCACTCGCGCGAGTGATAGCGTGAAAAAGCAGGAGAATGGTCCACACGACGTGCATGGCGGTCGACCAAGGAACGTTGCGGCGAATCAGGGATCCTGAGGGAGTTTAGTTGTCGTGTTTATAGCTCTACGCCCATTTTTCGGATGATTGGCATCATTGAAGAGCCTTTGTCCCATGCGTCGTAGAAAGCATTCACTGTCACAGTGGTTAAAGTAGCCTCTTTCTGGCGATTCAGTTCCTCAAGCTGCTTCTAAACTTCTAAAAACCCCGTCTTGAGAAGGCGACATGGTATAAGAAAGCCTATAACCGGTCACGATCGATAGCAAAGAATTGAGTGTGAGCTACAGCGTGTCAGCAAAAATGCGCACCATTCTCACTCCCTGCCCTCGGATACGGATATTCGCAATCCAAGTCCCGGCCAAGGCCAAATCGAAACTCAGTTTCCAGTCAGTGATATACAGACCTATCCTCATAGAGAGCATGCTGTCGGAGGTACGATTATAGATATGGTTTCAGAATCACTGTCAACAGTATTTAACGTTTGCACGTATGGATTTGAGAGAAGAAGAAACCGAGATGAGGGTGACAAAGCGATGTCGTGTTTGTCTCTGTGCTTGGCCCAGCTTGGCTAAAAACCCCTGCCAAACAAGATTCGCAATCTGGTCCGTGCATCCCTCGATGAATCCACGTGAATTCCACATGACCATGCGCTTCATTATGACGCAACGCGTTCACCAGAACGGACTTATTCGACCAAACGCCTCGACTCTCTTAGAACACCAGTGGAGCAGCATGTCAAATCCTAGCAACCGGGCTCCAAGGGACATTCTTCGAGTATCCATCGATGATGCTAACAATAGGTGGAGCTACGGACGAGTAGCCACCCAGGAGGGTGCATCTCGGATTGCTTAGATATGTCCTCGATGATATCATCGTAGGTCAACCCATCGTAAATAGGAACAGGAGTGATGTCAAGAGGACGGACAATAGCTTGAATTGGGTCATTCAGGAGAGGAACTTCTTCATATATGAAAACGAAGCAGGAGAGGAGTTTTCACGCACATACGCGACCACCCTTTCTTCCGTTCCCCTCTAAGCATCAGGTGTATTCCACACCAATAATACCTCGAGTAAACAGTCAACCCACGCTCTTGACCAACAATGCCCTCGCGATCCGCACCACTCATACGCTCCGATACTCTATCCCTCGTCACTGTAATGTGCGATAACGTCCCCCAAGCCGCCCAATTCTATGTCGGCATCCTCGGATTCAACCTCAAATGCGACGAGGTGATTAACGGCGAACGATTGGTCGTCGCTACCCCACCTAATCTCGTCGAGTTCACACCATGCGCCTCTCTACGATTCCGAGAAGCAAAGACCCAGAAAGACAAGGCCGCAGTCGGGAACCAGGCAGGCGATGCGGTGTTCCTGCAGGTGGAATGCGATGACTGGGATACATTGTATGATCGGTTGAAGACCATGGGCGTACAGTTTGTTGGAGGGAAGAAGGATCCGAGGGAAGAGAAGCAGTATAGGGTTGTGACAGTGTTTGACCCAATGGGAAACAAGGTGAACATTATTGAGAGGACGACGACGACGTTGGGAAAAGTGTTCATGATGGATGTTGGTCACTGATACTTATTTCCTATTCCTTACCTACATTACCCACGATTCGATCTATTTCCCGGAATATTAGGACAGTGTTACTTGATTGGACAAGCTGTAGTTATACTGTACGAGCTCACTGGTATATTACGATGACTCGAATGATTTCAGATCAACTGAAGTACTCTAAACCTTTGTCGCAAAGTTCCGTTGAAGTTCGGGCCAGCATAAATTGTAGGGGAAATACCTCGCTAAAGCCAAGGTATATAGAGTGCACCCATAGGCGCGGCAGGTTGGCCCCGTTTAGCCTGAGCTCGTTTCTGTCCAAAACGCGCTAAGGCTTTCAGAGCAATCCCAGTGAATTTGGACAGTGTTTGTTCTTGCTTGATTCGAAGGCTGTTGTGCTGACCACTCAGCATTCACGCCTCAGGCATCTCACATTCTTCAATTTTATCAGACATTCATCTACAACGATGCCTCATAAACGAGTCAAGCACAGTGTACGCGAACAGTTGAGGAAAGAAAAGTGAGTCATTCTGTCCAGTTCCAACAAATTAGTCCATAAACCGAACTCAACTTAGAAAGCTAGAGGTTCAGACTTGGGGCCGACCAGCAAAGATTCTATTACCAATGAAGGCATCCCAAAGTCTGCGCAGCGGGTCCTAAATGCTCTTAAAATAAGAGAAAACTTCAAAGCCAAGAAGCGGAAGCTCGAGGCCGAATCAAATGCTGGACAGGGAAAGCGTAGAAAAACAGGGACAGAGCTGCTGAAAATCTTGCCTGGAGAATCGATACAGCATTTTAATCGGTGAGCAGCCAATTCCCTCAAGCTATATTTCGTACTTATAGCTATAAAGTCGGGTAGAAGATGACCTGCGTCCGCTTGTAAAGAGTGCCATGGAGTCCGGGCGTGCAGTAGCGCGTAAAGCCCTTCGCGAAGAGCTCGAAGCGAAACAGCAATCGAAAGATAAGAAGGGGAAAGGACAATCTACCACTGGGTCATCGAAATCCGACCAAACCAACTTTTCCAAATCCGCGGATGCCGCCGGGGTGCCACCCAAGCCCAAATCCCAAAATCCTTCTCGAACAGCGGGCGACGACGCAGCTGCATCTCCCGCTGCCAGTAGGCCGCTAAAGGATTTCCTACCCGCAGCAACATCCGCACCGAAACGTCTGAATGACATTGCTATGGCTCCTCCAGAGCTGAAAAATCTTCCTCGGGGCGCAGCCGCAAAATCGAAGCTCGGTGGAACGTCGGTATCGGGTAGCAAGGCGGATAATGTGGTGTCGATGGCGCAGAAGGTAATGATGGAACAGGAACGAGAGAAGGCTATCAAGAGGTACCGAGAGATGAAAGCCACAAAGAGCCGACTGCATGAGGCTAGTGCATAGCGTTTCGGGGAATTGGTTGAATCACGATGTCGTCGTAACCAATTTTTGTCCACCCCCCCGTACATGACAGCCATGACCTTTGTCGACGACGTACGCGCGCCTCTTCGTCAATTATATATGAAATTCTAATTCACGCTTCTTGAAGCTAAATTACCTCTCTGCCAGGTGTGCCTCAAACAGGTTCCTCCCACTTCTCCACCTGCCCAGATATCAAGAGTCCGACCAGCCGGATGCATAATCGATAGGACTCCCCGAATTGTGCACCTCCGGGCAATATACTCTTTGCTTTTCCTTTCCATCTACCAGTTCCAGACGACGTCTCCCGTAATCAGTATTTTCTTCCATTGGAATTCTAGAGCCCCTGGCGAGACTTGGTGAAGCCACACATTTGGGGTGCTAGTGGTCGAGGAGCTTGAAGTGATCCTCGGTCAGAGGCTTGCCTCATCCAACTGTTGGTGTTCAGATGTATGGGTATCATTCCGCACGTTGGATTGACAAAGCTGTCTTTCGAGGGGTAGGAAGGACGGAGGCAAGCGGCTCTCTGTAGCGAGTGATTGATTTTCAGAATTCCGAGCCCAACCTATGAATCGAGTCATTCGCCAAATGCCAAACCCAAAGTCTACTTAGTATGTTCTCAGACGGTAACTGCCACTTACCCGCCATTAACTTTCTATGAATCATCATGTGCGGCAGCTTAACAGCAATCTGAAGCGGGACCCTGATGCGGAACCTGCCACATAGGACAAAGAAGGCTATGTCACCGCCATCCACGGTATACTTGGATGCCACGAGGCTCGCGGACCACATTTTCGGAATGTCGAGAGCAACGATCTATGTGTTCGTTAACCGATAAACGGCGGMTCCGTGGTCCATGGAAGAATGGAATATAAGCTCCATTTTAATTACCAAAGTTTGGTGTTTCCAAAGGCATTTGACAAATGGTGGGTTTCAGGTATATGGTTACTGGACTTGATAGTCTAGCGTTTCCGTTCAGTACGGTTGGCTCACTGACGCACCAGAAAAGGACCTTGAACTGCGCAGCTGCCAGGTGCAGGGGTTCGCGTATCAGCTTCAGTTCCGAGCAATGTGTATCATTTGGATCATGGTGAACGGAATTCCTTCTCGTACTCAGCTGTACTTTGCATTCGGGGCTGTGTACAGTGAGAGTGTTTGACGACGTCTATCGAGGTGGGTATCACTAAGATCATCCTACTTTCCCATGGCCAGAGTTCGTGTACTGCGCGTTCCAACGGTCAACCGGAACCATGATGGTCCCGAGTTCGAGTTTGCGCTTGACTCTTCATAGGAGCCATGCATCCTTCATCCTGTCAATGGGCCTCGGGTTAGATGAAACTCAAGTAAGTGTAGAGTCTCCGTGTCTGAGAGGAAGAACGTATATTGAGAACGATGGTTACAGGCTGGCAGCATCATATAACTTTTTACCCATGGATGATATTCATCTTTGACTCGGGCCACATAGCATCTTGCGTCTCCCTCCTTCAAAGTTCACGGTGCATCGCCATCTAACGAAGTCCATCATTTACCATTACACCAATCGAAACAGGAACCACCACCCGCCATTTTACCCCTCCATTTCGTCCGAGTTATCCGCGTAGTCAGGGTAAATTGCTCAGGTAAGAGATCCTTCTTGATATCTGGGCCAAACCAGGAGCTTAGGTGTATTGCCTTTACAGGATTATGTACGCGACATTCCGGTATGCACCTTGCATACGGCTTTGTCGGAAACGTCGGGGCTCTTTGGTGCCACCATGGCTGCGCACTGCAGTAGCATGAAGCTGCTTGAATTGTACGTCACAGCCCACGAACCATGCTCGAAGAATCCGTCTATCCGGAAATTGGTGCAAATTCTCGAAACTTCCCAAGCAAGCTGAGCCAAAAGCTTCCTCTATCCATCCATCTTACACAGGCTCTGCCTTCGAAGTCTTGATCTTCCTTCCGCTGATAAACTATCTATGCCACCTTTCGACACCTCCGCCATTGACGGAAATGCCGCTCTCATTCCGACTCGCAACCAAACGCTTGCTTTACTACGTGCGTCGTGGTTGGTGCCTTTCGATCGCTTCCTCGAGTCATCATTCGTATGGTGATGAAGGAGTGCGAGGTAGTGTGGAGCCACGGTCGTATTGTTGGCTCGAGTCACAAGGATGCGGGCTGGTCGCTTGCTTTCTCAAGAGCAACCCTGGAACCGAACCCTCAATCATTCACCTTCTTCAGTGGCTGGAGTCTGCGTGCCTTGGGTTTCCAGAATAAAAATTTGATTTTAGGTATAAGATGTCAAATTCAACACCCCGCGATAGATTGTCGTCATCATTATCCTGTCCCCCGCCTCCTCGGCTCTATTCCCTCCCCCTCTCCTTCGCCTCCTTCCATTTAAACGTCAGCTGTTGGCTATCCCCCCTTGCTTCCGCTTTCCCTGCCCTTCTTCGCGCTGCCCTGCTTCAAGGCTGCCATCTATCCCGCGCGCCGTGATAAGCAACATCCGCTTGCAACGTTCCCGCTCACTTCCCACCCTTCTCGTCAAGAGTCACTAGCTTCGTGCACTGTGCATCGGGGGCAGGAATTGATCGTGACGAAGCCAGCTAGACTCCGTCCTATCCGTTGCTTCTATGCCCGACGTTGAAACATGCAGCGAAGACTCATCAATATCGGCCAGACCAGACCCCCCACGACGCCCCTCTGCCGCCGCCACCGCCGCCTTGTATGGCCAAGCAGCGATAACCTTCCCCTCCACCTCCTCTACTCCTGTGCCATCTCATTACCCTATCCCCTTAATACCACCTGCGACGTACAGTCCCATCCATCGTACTACTGTTGACCTCGGCCCCAACGCTACCGTCCCTCCGTCTTATTACCATCCTTATATCCAGCACTCCCACCACCCCTTCCCCCCGGCTACGGCGAACAATGACTCCAGCCTAGTAATCCCCGAGTCTAAAGAAGAAAAAGAATTTTACTACTCACGTCACAAGGAGTCTTCTAGCAGTACGAGCGTGATGTCGTTCGTCTCTGTTTCTTACGGGGACTTGCGTGACAGGGACGAATCTGGGCTAAGTGCGACGGGGCATACGTGTAGCGGGAGTACGGTCGTTGGAGGAGGGGGTACGATTGCTCAACACCATCACTTGCCAATTCCGACCGGTTCCCCCTGTAGTGGATCACACTCACCTTCGTCGTGCTTTGGACGACCACCTTTGATGACCGAGAGCCCTAGTAGCAAAACCACGGTACATGGCCATGATGCGAACGGACTGGCTCCAGGCGGGATTGGGATGAATACGGAGGGGGGAGCAAAGACAAGAGCTGCGTTGGCTGTATTGGGTGGTTTCGTCGCGTTGTTTTGTACCTTCGGGTTGATGAATTCGTTTGGGACGTTTAACACGTTTTATTCGAGCCATCAATTGGACCATTTGAGTCCTTCCAAGATTTCGTGGATTGGGAGTTTGCAGCTCTGGGTGTTTTTCTTTTCTGTGAGTTTCTCATATCATGTTCTTTCTTCCGTCTGCCTTCCATCTCCTTCGTATTTCGATCCTTCACCTTCCAAGTTGTGACCCTTGCATTGGGAGGGCATTCGGTGTGTCTGTTGTGGCGATGGTTGACGGGAGGAGCGTGGTGGACTCCTTGTGGCCTCACTTAATATCGCCCATATTCACTTGAAACAATCATTCCCGCCCCCTGCTCTACTGTATTCTCTCAGTCCTCGTGCTCGTCTGAAATCTTCTGACTTGTTTCACCCTTATTTCTGCAGGGTGGTTTTATCGGTCGCATTTTCGACGCTTACGGACCCAGATGGCTCATGGTTGCTGGGTCAGTATGTTACGCCCTGAGCATCATAGCAACCGCGTTCTCTACGCAGTATGCGCATTATATGATATCGCAGGGCTTATTTTTTGGGTTGGCCGTCGGGTTACTGTAAGTTCCGAAATCGATTCAATCACGATTCCTCTCTTGTATGACCACGAGTCAGGATATCCCCTGTTTCATTTACCCTGCGACGATACACATTACTGACTTTGGGCTACATTGCGTAGGTTTTATCCATCCCTTGCAAGCGTGTCGACCCATTTTTCGAAATACCGTGCGACGGCGATGGGCGTTGTCGCTGCGGGTTCAAGTGTCGGTAAGTAATATAGTCTGCTATCTAATCTTCGCCTAATCTCTCGTATTTTTCTACCTCTCTGATCTGCAGGTGGTGTGATGTATCCGATCATCCTCCAAAAGCTCTTCGCACGGCATGGATTCCGAAATGGTATCCTCATCTGTGGACTATCGAGCGCGCTTATGTGTGCGTTCTCGTCCATAGCTGTCACCACCGTTCCACGACCACAACGAGTAGCAGAGCAACAGCAACCGCAAAACTGTAGCTGCCTTTGTAAACCGGGGAAGAATCAAACAAGTCGGTTCTCTGACTTGAAATTGGCGATTACCGATATTAGATTCCTGTTTCTCGTAATTGGAAGTGGTTTTGTTGCGCTTGGTACGCATCTCCTCCTTCTATGATCTATCATTATCGAAACTCARACTGASYGATGATTCTCCACAGGCCTGTTCACACCTATCTTTTACATCATCTCCTACGCAAATCACATCTCCACCATCTCCTTCAACCCGTACTACGTCCTAGCTATCCTAAACGCCGGAGGMATATTCGGCCGAATCGCTCCAGCCTACCTTTCCGACTCCCTAGGCCACTTCAACCTCCTATTCCCCAGTGCATTATTYTCTGGCCTCTCGTGCGTGACATTATGGCTYGGAGCGAAGAATCTGCAGGTGCTTTTGGCATTTGCRGCAGTGTATGGMTTCTGGTCGGGCGCGTTTGTCAGTTTGATTGCGCCATGCGTGGTCAGGGTTAGTAGTTTTGAGAGAGGGGATGTGGGGACGAGGATTGGGTTGTTGTATAGTGTGATTTCGGTCCCGTAAGTTTCTGCTTCGCATGATCATTCCTTGCAGCAATAACTGACCACCACCCCGCTTTCTTCTTTACAGATCCCTCATCGGCAATCCAATCGCAGGCGCCCTACTCTCGCATGACCCACACGGTTCGTACACCGGTACCATCATCTTCGCTGGCGCGACTGTGATGCTTGGATCGGTATTTATTTTTATGGCTAAATGTGCCATTGAGAGGAGGATTTTGGCGAGGGTTTGAAGATCATGCTCGACCCTSGATGAAATCGCCTTTCCTYGCCACAAGATCCCCCCAGTTCCGACGGTGGTGACAGGCGTTCAAGCCCGGTCTGATCCACCCTTCATCGTATCCCCTGGCACCGGTTGACGTCGACTCCAATTCCGGAGAGTTCATATCCTCCCCGGTAGTTGCYTTGCATCAATTCTGAGCAGCGCTCTGGACCATTGCTGCTAGCAAGGTGTATCTCCGAAGCTTTCGAATTACTATACGATCCTCTGGACACGATTGGACGTTGCATTCCATGTTGGACATTGCTATTATTATTTCTCCATTTTATTGCATATCCTATAGCTCACTAGCTTCTCCGCATTCCACGACTCGCTCACTCGTATCACCACCGGACGCCGATATTATGACCATTACGACCACCCCTTTCGCTAGTTCTCGTCGCCATCTGTATATTATTTCTTCATCCACCCATTTTCGGTCCCTTGCAGCATTCCCTTAATCATTCTTGTACTTGTAGATTCATAGCATATACGTCTTGTTGGATTCCTTGTCCACCTGTGGTCCTCCAGGCATAGGCTTCACGATACACTGAATTGCGTCGTGTTCATACTTCCATTCCATGACCAAAGTTGCGCCGCTGCCCCGACGTACCGGTGAGGATATCGCCCTCCTCTTCGCGACGTTGTCGATTAACCGTTTCGCGATGACATCCAAAGTATCATACATCAGGAAGCAGCTGCWACCCGCCTGCCTCCATGGCAGTCCTTTGGATGGGTAGATCTACCGCAAAGATGGAGAATGCATTGAAAAGGTGTATAAAGTATAAGTAGGAGGTAATATCGGAGTGGTTTAAGCTTCGGTTCTACCCAGGTGAGGATGCAGTTGATATAGGTCCGATAAGTATTGATTAAGACGGCATCAACAGCCAAGGGATGACAGGGTCAATGAGTAGCAGTAGGTATTAGGAAGGACAGTGGGAGGAACGGCAGCGATTGTTCTAGAAAGTTTCCTCTTCATCCACCGGGACTCCTTGTTCGGGAACTTCGAATCCGTCCTGTAGGGTTCACAGAAACCGAAGCATGAGAAACACGGGTACGAGGTGGAAAGGGAGAAGAGTAGCTAAACTGACCTCCGTCGAGTAGAGAATCTTCTGGATTTTCCCAAAGACTACGCTTTCCTCCTTTCCGGATTCTTCTGTGGACTCGATCTGCTCTTGAACGAGAATTTCAATTTCACGAAGCTAGACACGTCGGATTGATGGTTTATCCATCTATCAGTATGAGTGTTATCGGCATCGGGACCATGAAGACATACCTTCTCGAAATAGAAATCCCTCTCCTTCTCCAGACCCTCTAGCTGACCGTTTAGCTCGGCGACCTGAGCTTGTAGCTGCTGCACATGCTCATTCGACAACGCGGACCCAGACCTAAATCCACCCAACGGTGTCCTGCCACCGGCTCTATTTCCGCCAGCCACGCCTGGGGTGCTCCGGGAGGTAGGCACGGGGGCGACGGTGGCGGGAGGTTCGAGCGCGGCGCCCTTTCGACGTGCAACCGCGTCGTATCCTTGCCCTCCATAGTTGGCTTCCCAAAATTTCTTGATCCATTGGAGGAATTCGAGGTTATCCCTGGTTATCGTGGGCAGATCGGGTCGGGATGAGTGGGTGGCGTCATCAGGAGGATGGTACGTACTGCATTTTGCATTTGACGAGTTTCTCCACCGGGATGGGCTGAAAATGTGTATTAGCTCGCGTATTTCAGTCAGGAGGAGAAAATGGAGGGCCTGGAGAGGATATGGAGATGTTTTGCACGTACCTTGTCGATTCGTTTGGCTTTGAACACGTTTTGAAGAACTTTGAAGTTGGCCAAGTATTCATACTCGTGTTTCGCGCTCATCTTGACTCTGTTCATGGGTACATCACCTATACGTTCCCCACAGCCCACGCAGGGTGAAGTTGACAGAACATCGAGCTCTCAGCACCCCAATACCACCGAAGACGGCCAGAGATACGCACCATAGATAGAGTCCATGATCTGGCAGTACGCGCCACCACTACCACATTGCTCAACCTTGGTGTAGTTGATTTGTAGGAGCTCGTTCACCCAGGCGAGGAGGTCTGTTCTCGAGGACATGGTGGTTGCAGGACAAGTGTTCTCCGTGGCAAGCGAGGTACGTCAAAGCCAATCCAGCCCAACCCGTTTTAGAACCATAACCACACCTCGGGGTTAGGGCCACCCTTTTCTCGAACGACTGTGCATAATGTGGTCATTCATGCGTATGAGCTGTATACGTTGCCCTAATGAGGATCATTCGGGGAAATAAAAAAGTGTATGATAGTATCCTCTCTCCGGATGCGGTGTGCGAGAATTTCAATCATCCGCATTTTGAGGCATTGTCGTTTTATTTCTTGGGTAATCTTTGTGACTGTCCCAGGCTGGCAGCTCCCTGATGACTATCTATGGATTGTCTGTCGTGCTGATTGAAATAAATAGGATTCTTGGCCATGTAGCCCCGATACCCGGTGCGTACTCCGGGCGGCAGAGATTGCAGCGAAATGCATAGCAAAAACCTCGCAGATCCGGTAGTTCTTGGACCTCCAGCATCTATCTCGAGTCCCTGACCCAAGAATCAACATATTTCTACAACCCATGCTTTGATCTCTCAGCGGGTAATGAAAACTTTGTTCACTTGAATACGCTTCTATATGCTAGTTCTCCACAGAGAATTACAGATGTACTATTCCCTGTCAAAGCTCAATCCAATCATAAGCTTCACTGAGCACGACTCGGTATTATCTGATCGCTCCTGCCTGCTGCCAGCTGTCGATGGACGAGCGCCTTCGTCAAGTGCCAATTTGGGACAGGATTAGGGACGTCGGAAAGATTGGCAAAGATTGAAGGTCTTTTATATCTACAGATTCAGCGTCTGGAGGAGCTGAAACCTCCTTTTAAGACAGATGTTTCTCGCTACCAACCGACCACTGTCAAGACCATGAATTGGGATGAGTTCGTTATCCTCAGATAGTTTTCTTTCGACCCTAGTCAGATTGTCGTGTTTTATTTAAATTGATCTCGAGCTCTCATTACACATTCGGAGGCAATGCTTTGCTGGGTACTGGATGTCGAAGACCGAGATATCACCGAGAATTATATGATGTGGGATCTGACTGCAAAGTTCCTCAAGCTTTGTTGACGACCGCAAACCTAGTTTTGGTGACCTTTCCAGCTTACTAAAAAATTAAATTATTTATTAGGTACTGGATTTTTAGGGTAAGTCGAACATATTCTCGCGACTCAAGCTACTGGAGGACTCTGCCATGGAATAGAATGTAAAACACCTCTACAGACACGATCTCGAATCACTTTCGACTGTTCTCCTGCATCGTCGTGATCGTCGTGCTATATCGACGGGCCGCCAGGTACCGAAGCCACCTTTAATGGTGATGTCCAAGGTGATGCCGCTGATCATCGATGTTCCTTTCTCGGATGCAGACGCGAACGAGAAGGCGACGGTCGAGATGCTCCTTCGTTCCTCCATGTCGTCTTCAACATCAGCGCGACAAACTGGTCCTTTGCCGAATCAAGTCGTGGTACCTTGGCTTATCGATCGACAGCACCATTCTCACCACACTTCCACTTCTTATAACCACGGCAATCTCGGTTTGAATTTAAGAAAATATAAACGTCGGTTGCCGCTCCATGAGGATCCGTGAAAACCACGGCTATGAAGCCCTTGAAGCGGCAGCTCCTCTGATTTATCGGGAACTGAGAATAGAGAGTTATGCATACCGAGTCAATGAGAGGTCATTTAGCGATCACGCGAGAGTCAAAGCTTGAAGTCCAATGGGAATTCGATGATAACTTACATAAAGCACAGTCTCCGATACGAACAGGCCCGGGCCCTTGGCACATATTTCTTCATCCAAAAGTCGAGAAAAGATCTGTGGTCCAAACAAAGGTACAAACGACCCCCGTGATAAAGGTCACATTACGAGGAAAAGCCCAAACGACGATAATATCAGTGGGGGCTAAGAAAGCATGAATTCGGTAGAAACAAAAAAGAGATGTTCGCCGTAAGATTGCCATCCCATCCAATACAACCACGCAAAAACCGACTGAACTCTACAGTACCCAAAATGTGTTGGCAGAATAAATCGAACACTAGTTTGATTCAAGTCCGTTTGTGCTCCTTCAGTTCACGGGCCACTCCTTCGCGTCACATTTCCACTTTTCAACGAACTCACTTATAACGGTGGCAACTTCAGGCTTCCGGGCCTAAACATACAAGAAAAGTGATGTCAGATGCTGCCTCAAAGCAAGAGGAAATCACTTACTTTCAAATCGCCGGCAAATCGGTCCAGAAAGCGTATCCAGTCCTCGAATTGATCAAAAAACCATCCCCCCGAACGATACAGCAGAGGTAACAAATTATTAATTTTCTGCCATCCACCGTTCCGGGTGAAGCCAACAATCTCATCGTCGGTAAGAGCAGGGGCGCTGTCCAAGAAAAGCGGCAGGTCCTCGACAGTTTCCTTTAGAGAACTTCTACGAAGCACTGAGAGAGGGAGCTCGTCCCACTTGGCCGGTACTGGAACAGAGGGTTATTTGAGGAGTCGAGGCAATAGAAACAGCCAGGAACCACGTACGAGAGCCAAAGTCCAGCGGACATTCGATGATGTGTTGTATACAGCACTTTGCAAGGTGCGTTACCACGCGGGATTGCGGTACGAACAAGTCTTTTGCACGAGTTTCTTCATCCAAGAAATCGGAAAAGGATTTGTGGTATAGATGGAGATTCAAGAAACCACCTTGGCTCCGCTCGAAGGTCACAAGTGAACGAAGGTCCGAGACAAGACCGTCTTCGGCCCTGGTCCCCAGGCCAAGCAGCGTAGAAAGGACTTCTGTTGGAACGTGGAGGGATATAAACGGGGTCGATAGACGAAACCCTCGACCAGAGATATGGTGTGCCCTGAAAAACAGAAGAAAATCGCGTCCATGATGGCTATCGACAGCTTCGTATGCGTTTTTTGCAGCCAACAAGATGTTGGTGTAAAGCCTGTCAAGTGCCTCAAATGGCCGCGTCGCTTGTCCTTCGCGTGGCGTCCAGGTGAGGACGATCTTCAGTCTTTCCACCGGGGAAGCTCGGCGCTCTGATATGTATTTGTAGACCGTAGCGACGTAGATAAACTGCCCAGACGCCGCTCGGACCAGGGTCTCGATGTCAGCCTCGCTGAACCATTCGGAATCATCGATGCGTAGGCCGATGTCTTCGAATCTCCTCCGTAGGTATCGACCCATATCCGCAGAGGCGTCGTACTGGTCGCTGAGTTGTATGTGGTATGCTACCTCGCGTAGATAACCACGAGGTTCGAGCGCAGTGCGGATTGCCCATTCTGGCCTGCTGGTAATGAAAACGCGGAACAGGAGGTCCTTGTCGAGAAGACAGTGTTTAATGGCGGCCAATAGCTCTGCCTGTCGATCTTCAGCCTGATGCCGATCATCGACGTCGACGTGGGTTGGCCCGGCAGTGACGTTTGGCTCACCCTTGCACTCGTCGAGGCCGTCGATGAGAATGGCGTACGGAAAGGCATCAACGTCAATTTCTTTTCTTCTTCGGAGGTTCTTGAAGGGGCGAACAATGAGGCCGTCCATCTGGGATTGTAGTGACTGAGAGAAGATGAGGGGGTCATGTTTCACAGCGGCAGCGATGGCACTCTGGAAGAGGGGATGTTTTAATCCTAACTGGTAAGCGATGGTTGCGGCCACGGTAGAGGCTTTGTTGCGAGTGGGATCCGTGGAAGAAAAAAAGAATGTTGCAGCGACGATGTCTGGGTTGGCGCAGCGCTCAGCAATAGTTTGCTGCAGCGCAGATTTCCCAGAACCTGCTACCCCGGTCATGCATAGCAGCCGTTGAGGGGCATTGCGATCCTCGATCCACCCCATGATCTCGGCCGTCACCTCGACGCGGGTATCTTCATCACATTTCGGAGCATCGTATCGAGCACTGGAATTAGGGAGGGCATTGGGTGCGGCATTCCTCAATAGCAACTCCCATCCTCCTAAATAATAAGGGAACAGTCAGGTTGAGAAACAGTATACATGCGAATGTTTCGGCGGAATCCACATACCATCTATCGACCTATCGCCCACAATACCACCTGTATGCACAGAAACATGGGAAGCTTCGAAATACTGAATATCCCCCATCTGAATCCCGCTGGCGCCCGGAAAGAATGACGCCCCGCCGTGCGCCATGTGTGCTGCCGGATTTTTGTAAGAGTACTGAGCCGGTGATAGCTGGGGCGTTAGAGGCAAATCTTGATTTCCCGGCACCGAGAGCTTCTCACATTGCGAAGAGTGGACTACTTCGCTCTCGCTTCTAGATTGCCGGATCTGGGGTTGGGTTCCATGGAATTGAGGAGTTGAGTTGTCCACGGGAGGCGACAAATGAGGGACTAAGGGCGCCGGAGCGTGACCAGACGATGACGTCCCAGCGGTGCTTGGGACCGTTAGGGACAAGCCTTCAAGTTGGTCGGGGACACGGGCGATGGTCGATTTGCTTCTGCGGTTGCTGAAGCGTGAGAAGACGCGAGACAAGGTGCTTTGCTTCTTGGATTCTGGGGGCATCGTGCTGGGCCGGAGGATAATCACGGAGTGATGATGGAGGGAGGCAAGGAGCGGTGGGCGCTGAGTGCCGAGTTCCCACCGTGATGGCAGATGAACACGAGGCGTCTGTGGCTGCGTTCAAACCCAAATCGGATAGACGCCTAAAGTCAGGCGCCAGCAAGTGCGTCTGGTTTTCCGATTCAAAAGTCCAGCGAGGCTGCTGCTAGCCACAGCAAGAGTCAGAGAGGTAAGGTCCGTATTTTGGGAAAGACGAAGACGGTGTCACACTTCGTCAGGAGGATCAAAGTAATATACGAATTTGATTCGAATCGAACCGAGTCCTACTATTTACAGCGGACGGATGGTTCAGTGGCACTTGTGTAACAAGGCGGCAAACTGGAGTTATTCGGAGTCATCTCCCATTGGTCTGATTTCTCCTTTCGTATCTCCATTCCTTCTTACACTGCAGGAAGAGATCAGCTTCGCGGAGCGTGACACAGGTCCAACACTGTGACTGACAGATTGACTTTCAGAGACCTTCTGGTCCCATGTGTCTACGAATCACACCCTAATAACATGGGACCGTGTTGCGTCCATGGCACTGCCGTGTTTCATGTCGAAATAAGTATTATGTCTTTCAGAGCGAAAGCAAGGAGGCAATAGGGAGTAATTTAATGTTTTAAAAGCCGACTCAAGAGATCATTGTCTGGGCGGGAAGAGAAATGATTTATTTTGCTACCAACAACAAATTAAATTACTCTCTATTGGCTCCTTGCTTTCGCTCTGAAAAGCATAATACTTATTCCGTCATAAAACATGGCAGTGCCATGGACGCAACATGGTCCCATGGAATTAGTGTGTGATTCGTAGACACATGGGACCAAAAGGTCTCTGAAAGTCGATCTGTCAGTCACAATGTTGGACCTGTGTTACGGTCTGCGAAGCTGATCTCTTCTTGCAGTGTTATCGCACTCCCACTTGTGAACAAACTCGCTGATAACCGCAGCAGCCTCAGGATTTTGGAACTAAAAARTATGATCAACCGATGTCAGCTACTGCCTCCCAACAGAGGAAGATTACTAACTTTCAGCTTTCCAGAAAAGCGACGAAGGTTGCCGATCCAACCTATCCAAATCATATGAAGCAACCCCACGGGATACAGTGGAGGCAGCAGCTTGTCGAGTTTTAGCCACCCATCCTCCTGGGTGAAATAATCAACTTCATGATCAATAGTAGGGGACTCGAGCAAGAAAAATGGCAGGTCTTCGATGGCTTCCCTCAAAGCACGCCTATGTGGCCTTGGGAGAGGGAGCTCCTTCCATTTCGTTGAGAGTGCTAAAAACGAAGGGGAGGTCACGAGCCGATTCGCGAAGGGAACAAGGGCAATTACGCACGGGAGTCAAACTCTAATGGACATTCGACGATGAGCTGCATACAGCACTTTGCAAGGTGGGCGTAAACGCGAGATTGCGAAACAAACAAGTCCTTTGCACGACTTTCTTCTTCCAAGAAGTCGGAGAAGGATTTGTGGTAAAGGCGTAGACATAAATCGCCTCTCTCGTCCGTTTCAAAGGCCACGAGGGAACGAAGGTCAGAGACAAGGACTTCTTCGGCAGTGGCCTCCAGGCACAGTAGCGCAGAGAGGATATCCGCTGAAGGGGATATCATAGTAGGACCAGGATTGAAACGAAACCCAGTGATACCGATATGGTGGGCCCTGAAAAGCAGAAGAAAATCACGTCCAAGGTGGGTATCAACTGCCTCATACGCACTCTTTGCAGCCAATAGAATATTTGTGTAAAGCCTGTCGAGTGCTTCAAACGGTTTTGCCACTTGGCCTGCGTGTGGCGTCCAAGACAGGACAATCTTCAGCCTCTCCGTAGGAGCGGCTCGGCGCTCTGAGATACAGTTGAACACCGTTGCGACATAAATGAGCTGTCCGGAGGCAGCTCGGACCAAGGTTTCAATATCGTTTTGAGTGAACCACTGCGAGTTGCCGATACGCAGGCCTATATCTTCGAATCTCCTTCGTAGGTACTGACACATATCTCCGGAAGCGTCGTACTTGTCACTGAGTTGTATATGGTACGCCACCTGGTTTAAGTGTCCACCGGGTTCGAGCGCAGTGCGAATGGCCCACTCTGGCCTGCTCGCGATGAAGATGCGAAACGGAAGAAGGTCATCGAGCAGACACTTCTTGATGGCGGTCAACAGCTCTGCCTGGCAGTCTTCACCCCTGCACTCATCGAGGCCGTCGATTAAGATAGCGTAAGGAAAGGCGCTGGTCTCCGATCCTATGTGACCAAGGTGCTTGAAGGGCTCTACAATGAGAGTGGTGATTTGGTCCTGCAATGATTGGGAGAAAATAAAAGGATCCTCCTCTACTGCAGCCTTGATCAGCTGTCTNNGACTGCAGGGTTCCCCCTTCCCAATTGGTACGCAATGGTGGGGACAACTGGGTCGACGGTGTTGCGGCTGGGATCAACCGCCGAAAAGAAAAATGAAGAGCCAAGGGACTTTTTCTTGCCGCATGTTTCAGCGATGGTCTGTTGCAAGGCAGATTTCCCGGAGCCTGCAGCACCKGTCATGCAGAGCAAGCGGCGAGGACCACCATGATCCTCGATGAACGCCATRATTTCGCTGGTCACCTCGACCCTGGTATCTTCATCGCACTTGTCACACACACGATCGCCTCGTAGCCGTTACAGCTTCCCTCCTGCTCTCATCTCGATACCAATGCCAGTGGACCAGCCCAGCAACGCAGGCTTCAAGTCACAGTCTTTTGACCCACACCCTTCGGCCCCCAACACTCAGGACGGTCGAACAAACGTGTCAAAGGCAGACCCTAGCTCAAAGACTGTGCCTCAATTGCCTGCGTCCCAGCAGCAATTGGCTGAAGCGACCAGGCCCCAGCTTTCGTCCCCTCATCCTCCGCATGCATGTTTGGGGGAGAGTTCGGCCTTGGCTCACTCTAGTCCTTCGGGACCACCATCTCAGCAAGGGCTTGAAGCCTCACAGCTGCCACCCCAACTTTCTCTCACAGACAACGTTGCGTCTCGACAACCGCCTTTTGAGAGACCTAGAGAAGGGAGAAGAAACCCAGTGGCGACTGACATTGGTGCTACACCATCGGTGAATGACAGATATCCTCAAGCTCCAGACATGCCTGTTGCATCGAATCGAGTCCACAGTGGTCCCTTTGCATGGATGCAGAATATTGGCGCCATCATGAGACTGCCGCAAATAGGCGCCGCACTTCGAGTACTATTTCCCTCCCGGCGGCCGATGGAAAACGCGGCCCCATTCGTTAATGGCTCGGTACTCGACCCATCCCTTCCATCGCTATACAACCCCGACCCTCAACCTTCGGTCGTCCATTATTTCGTGGCCATGTCGAAAACTACCTTCACTCCGTCCTATCCTTGGCCGGGAATGGGTCAGTCTTCGGCCGGGGGGTTGGTGCACAAGCCGCCAGGATTACCTCATGTTGCATCGTTTGCTGGTGTGTATTGTCCTCTGTTGACCACATAATTGCTTACGTGTGGTTGTGATGCAGGCCTATCTCTCCGCTTGTCACAAGGCTCGGTAATGGCTGCGGCTGTACCAGGGCCATCCCCGTTTCATCATCCTCCATCACGCTCGGTTCCCGGTTTGACGCCCGTGGACGACTTGGATCACCGCAGCCCTCAAGAGAACTGCACGGTCGATTCTTCAGACAGCACGGTGGTCTCGACTCCCGTCAGTGAAGATCTTCGACCACCTCAGCCGTTCTCTGCGTTGAATTCCAATACAATTTCGGCCTTCTCAGGGACTCATGGGGAGGCAACCTCATTTTTCTCGGGCGCCAGCAACTTTCAAGTAGGGGATGTAAAAGTGACCCAAAATTCTCAGATAACTGTGAATCTAGCTAAGCCGGGCATAAGCGATGGTACGTCAAGTTGACTTCATTCTACTGCAGATGTGCGCGTTACTGAAATTTATGTTGTGATGTAATGTTGTCTCACAGGTTGGGAGTTGCTGATGAGGCACACCGCGCCCAAAGCTCTCCACAACTCTAGTGCTCGATACGACGCTCCGAAGTGTGATGAAGACACCCGCGTCGAGGTCATTAACGAGCTCATGGATCGGTTACAGGACCGTGATTCTCCTCAACGTTTAATGTGCATGACTGGCGCTGCTGGTTCGGGAAAGTCTGCGCTGCAGCAGTCTATCGCTGAACTCTGCGCAGAGGACAATATTCTAGGAGCGGCGTACTTTATTTCCGCTGCAGACCGCAGCCGGAACACAGCATCCACTGTTGTCCCAACCATCGCCTACCAGTTAGGGCTGAATCATCCTACGTTAAAGCCCTTTATCGCTGCCGAGGTGGACCAGAACCCCCTGATCTTCGACCTGTCGCTCAAAACGCAGATGGACGCCCTCATTGTTCGTCCTTTCAAGAGTCTTCAAAGCAGCGAGGAATACGACATTTCCACCTTCCCGTACGCTATCCTGATCGATGGCCTTGACGAGTGCCAAGGCGAGGCGACGGGCACCACTACGGACCTCGGGCATGCCAAGACCAGAGCGGAAGAGAGACAGGCGGAGTTATTGGCCGCTATCAAGGACTCTCTCCTCACCCACGACCTCCCCTTCCGTATTTTCATTGCCAGCCGACCTGAATGGGCCATTCGTACCGCTTTGGACCCCGGTGGCTCTCTACACGACCTGGCGTACCACGTACAACTCAGCGAATATGACGCGACACAAGATATGCGTCGATACCTCCAGAGAAGATTCCACGGCCTCAGAAGCAGCCAACCTCGTTGGTTCACGGAAGGGGACATTGACGCCCTTGTACGAGCTGGGTCTGGGCAATTTGTCTACGTTGCGATCGTGTTCAAGTACGTGTCGGAACGTCGAGCATCGCCTGCGCAAAGATTGAAGACAGTCCTCAGCTTGATGCCAGGTGAAGGACAAGTAAAAGGACCATTCGAAGCTCTCGACATGCTTTACACCAATATCTTGTTGAGCGCCAAGGAAGCGTACGAAGCCGTCAATGCCCACAGTGGACACGACTTTCTTTTGCTTTTCAGGATGTTTCATTTGCAGGGCAGAGGTCCGCTTTATAAATCAAACACAGTCCCCAATCGTCTCCTTCATCTAGAAGACGACGCCTTAACAAGAGTAACCTTTGACCTCCGTTCCCTTGTATATCTCGAGGAGGACGAGTCGGGCATCGTGGTTCTAAAGGAGCACCACAAATCCTTGTCCGACTTCATGGACGATGAAACTCGCGCAAAGGATCTGTGTGTACCTGTTTCCCGCGTTCACGCGCATCTCGCAAAGTGCTTAATGGAACACATCCTCAAATATCCAAACATCCGCCCTCGTACGTGATTATATTCAATCTTCGACCATGAACTCAATTCATGACCTTTGTCTAGTGCCGGATCGCCTGGAAGACTTGTCAGTCTCCCAGCAACATCTGGTAACGGCTATCACAGAGCTGCACTTCTTATATGGCGCTGTCGGTATTGAACCCGAAATCGCTGAGTTCACCTCTAAGGGTGGGTGGCGAATAATCGGCGTGGTACTATCAAAACCTTCAGGGTATTGCCATATTTTCTCGAACGACTGGTTCCTCGCTTGGTATTCGATAGACCTTCTTGGTGTCGTTATTGACAAGTTGGAGGTGAGAAATTTTCCTTTGCTTCCCTCGTAGGAACTAACCTCTTGTCCCCAGAAACACGATCCTAAGGCGGCTTTGATGATGAGCATGTACGTTGAGAAGTGGAAGGAAGTCACCGCAGAAAAGAAAAATGAATGCCCCGGACCTGATTCCGACACAGACTCTGGTTCAGACTCAGATGATGAAGATGAATGTAGTGATTCAGACTAACTGCAGTTCTCCGCCTCATCCTATGATAGACCTTATTTATGCTATTGCTGACTGTTATTTAAAGAGATGTACCGTTATCGATGTATTTTTTACCTTATGAAGAGTCGCATGTATGGCTTCAATCTTTACGCGCTACAGTTCTCCGCTTCGTTCTACGATAGACCTTATTTATGCTATTGCTGACTGCTATTTAGAGAGATGTACTGTTATCAATGTATTTTTTACCTTACGAAGAGTCGCATGTATGGCATTAATCTTTAGGCCAGCGAAAGCCAACACTATTGGTGGTGGTGGTTTCGTCATGACTGAGACAAGCTATACGGCGATTCTATCCCTTAAAAATGTATATAATCAAGTTCGTACGCAACACTGGAGCTTTTACAACAACGGGACACCAATTACGATGGAGAGTTTATAGCCAAACATGACGGGGGGGACAAACAAGGACTTCTAGTCACCAGAGGAGAACCTAACAGCAAACCACGACGAGCAAGAATACGACGTCTGCGGCTGCAGGCCCGATCCTCCTGCTCCCGACCTACTGCTGACATGCGGTGGTAGTAGTGGTCCACCCGACCTCTCCGAGTCCCCGGTCCCCCTCCTGTTACCACCAGCATCGGAGGACGCGGAGGAAGACTCACTGTCGACCCCAGCCCCAGCCCCAATCAAACCCCACAGCCTCTCACACTTCCTAGCCTGGTTCATAAATAAACCCGTTCCCATCCCATAACCCGCCGTATGCGCAGGCGCATAAAACGCCGTCCCACCTCCATAGCCCATCGATCCA
>SDEE01000538.1:0-34626 GCA_004126415.1 Candolleomyces aberdarensis | reverse complement strand
GAGGTTCAGCCAATGTGGGTCAAAGCTGTGGACCTGAGCAGTTCGATATATCGATTGGTATGCGCTTTACAGCTCTCTCTCTTCTCCACCCTCTCACTGGACTGCTCACTGGACTGCTCTCCTGACCTCTAACGACCTGCAAAACGCTCGACATGGCTACCCCATCGAAACGATCACCCTTCAGTCGCTTATCGACTCTCTTTCGTCCCAGGACTACTGCTGGCGTAAAAGAGACGGGCAATGTGCACTCTAGCCCTACCCCTGTGCCAGCTGCAACAGATCTCGTGGCGAGGAGAGCTCCATCGTTCTGGAGACGTCTGCGCAAACCACGAAAGCGAGACTCTCAGCAGGTCGTGCCGGTCATGTCGCCTGCCTCAGAACGCAATACGAAGACTCGGCTACATCTAGAACCCAGGAAAGAGTTTACATCGAGTGAAGGTATGCGCACGGCAAGGCAATAGCCTGAGCAATGACTAACAAAGTGATTTTTCCAGGGTCTTGCGATCGATGCGCCGTCCGATCGACCTATGAACAACGAGAGGCGCTCAGTGAAAGCGCGATTCCAAAGGACGTTTCGCCTAATCCAACTGTCGTAACTGCTTCAGCCACGACAGTGACCTCGCTGTTCCCCAATGCGCAGCAGTTCGGCATAGAGCATTTCACCAACATCCAAGCGGCGAATGTGACATTCAATACTACTCCGACTGCAGCTGGAGGGACTTGCCGCGGTGTTGGCCTTGACGAGGAAGGTACGTCGACTCAAATTAATTGTCCCTGTAGCTATCGAGTTGCTGATACTTCGATATGGAACCATAGATCGAAGTGTCCCGGTACTTCCAGAAGGACACTCGGATGCTATGGTGAGGGGACCGGCCTCAAAAATGAATAGAAGCGCCCCATCCAAACTGCAACGTGTCACAGCCAGCATGGCACTGGGGCGCTTGGACAAAGGAATTGCCCGCGTAGAGCTAAGATTGGAATTGGATACACGTGTCCTTCATGTTCCCTTTTTTTTTTCCCACAGCCAATTGGTACTCAGCGCCTCGCAATGATCCTTGATGGATAATTTGATGTGATTGTTGCGCTGTGCCTTGTCAGCTGAAATTGTCCAAATTCGCATTTCCTCTGTTGTTCTCACTCCAACGTGAATGCACATTAGTAAACGGCTAGTATGCGCACCGTACTTCCAGGATGTATTCCACACAGAGATTAGTTGGACCCATTATGTACCAAAATAGAAGACGACATTCAGCGGAAGGACGACAAGCGTAAGCCGGCTTATCTCAAAGTCGCAATGACGGTACAATCAAGCTGGTAACTAGATCAATAGTAGCGGATGCTGACAACTGGACTGAGGCTTTGACCGAACGGCCATGCGACCGTCGTGGAAAAAAATAGGCATTTTACCAATGTACGCAAAGCTTCAATTCTATGGACACTAACACTACCGAGGTACGTTCAGCTATCCGAGAGATCTAGAGCTCTACAGCCGACATAATACGAATTCCGAGTCCCGACTTTTTATACCCAACTGACCTCGCTCGCGACCAAAAAAGATTGTGAACGCCAGTCTGGGGCGTATACGGCTAATTCTTGGCCGCATTGGAACTGCCGGGTGGTCGCCATCCACTTCGATCTTTGAACACTGTTGAATCGGTGTGATGGTGGTGCGTAACGCTCTGTAACTCGTATATGCACCTCATAGGCCTACTCCCTGTGTAGAGGGGGACGAGAAATCTGAAACCCAGGAGAAGAGATGGCGAGATGTGAATTTAAGGGTCTGGCAAGGTTTTTTAAGCTCCGCTCGGAACAGGGCGCTAGATGTCGATTGCACAATGTTACGCATTGGTAGCTCAATCCAAAGGGCTTTTACGATGTGACTGCGAAATAGCAGGCTCTCCCGTCTTTTGAGCTTGAATGTTTTGGGTTTGGGCGCGAAATTTCATGGCAGAGGGTCGTATCTGCCCTACCTTCAACTTGAACAAGCGCTCGTTCCCATGACTTAGCAACCTGGCCCTGAACGTGTACCGCAATCCACCAAAGTTGGCCCACTTTACATCTTTACCCGCATACGGCATGCTTCCCCCAGAATCGCTCTCCCCCGTCCTCCTTGGCCTGCTACCAACGTCTCACAATCGACATGGCCGCCACTCCAAGACGAACGCCACTTGAACGCTTCTCGATTTTCCTTCGTTCCAAGGCAGGCGACGTTATTTAGAGGAGGCAGCAACCCCCCAGTCCCAGGCCCCTGCTCCAGTGCCCAGTGTACTCGGCCTGAGGTCGATGTCAAGATCGACTCCATCATTTTTGCGGGACCTGCGAAACCCACGAAGGCGGGAAACCCAACAGCTCGCGCCAGCTGCACCTCTCGCATCAGAGGGACAAAGTGCTCTCATCCCGGCGCTAGTGGAAGCGTCAACATCGAGGAATGGTACGCACCAGGCTTTGCACGAAAGATCATCGAAGGGTGTGCTGACATATGCAACAAGCATCGACCCTTCGTGGCCCTATAGAAGAGCGCTGACCAAGACTTCAGCTTGAATGCTACGACTACAAGTGCCACGTCTTCATTCTTTCCTCAAGCGCACCATTTTAGCATAGACCGCTACACCTACATCCACACGAATAACGTCACATTTCATACCGCAAGCGGCGTAGCAGATGTGGGCAATGTTGGCGAGGAAGTACGTGTATTGAAAATAAACTACAAGGGAAGAATCGAAATCCTGATACTTTGACTCTAAACTGCAGGTCGAAGCTTCCTGCTACAAGCACAAAATGCCCAGGACCAGCTCACGGTCCAACCCACCGTACCTTTACAACGTGCCGCTGCAAGGGGCAGAACGCAGTCGTTAGAATCTACAGCGCTCAGGCGGAGAGAGTTGAATTTGGGACGAGAGACTCATATTTTATTTTTAACAGCGTATTACAAATTGCAGGGAGCGGGGTGGAGGCCTTTCTGCTTTTTTTTTTTTGCCTAGGGGTCTCCATTAAATAGGGACGGTCGATTCTGTATATAGTAGTATGCAATTCTGGGGTTTTACAGCACGCCAATCAGAATTGAAATATTGATCGATGATCAAGTAACCAGAACCTCGCTGGGTAACATGTAACATGCCGTACTGACGTACTGGACCCCTAAGCCGACAACTTAAGCCCATTTTATAAAACCAGTCCCTACAAGGTGTGCTGAGAGGGTACAATGCTAACGCAAATGTAATCAGACCTCCTGTTCCTTCGAAGGTACCGCATAAAGCTTGAAGAAGAAGAACAGCTATTCACACCTAGTCCCTCCCATAAATTGAATATACAACAAGCCTAGCCCCAGCCTGTACAGTTTATATACCAAGCCTACGCGTTCCAGCTGATGTACTTGGTGCTTGCGGGCAACTCCCAGGTACTCCTCAGTCCCTAGGTACTAAGCTCGCACTAGCCCTGCGCCATTGAAGTGGCTCGGAGAGCGGTATAATGCGACATCGGCCCCTAGGGAGAATAGATAGCTTGCCATGCGAGCTGATAGCCACATTACCAGTAGCGGATGCTGGCAACCATATTGAGAATTTGGCCGGGTCTAGAAACAGGCATGCGATGGATGCGGGGAATATAGACTCCTCATCGAGATAACTAGGTAATTTTGTTGCATATGCAATGCTTGAAGTCTATGATCACTAACACTACCGAAGTACGTTTAGCCTTCCCAGATACGATAGTTCCGAGTCCCAGCTTTGATACCCAGCCTAACTCACTTGTAAATAGAAGAGATCATGAATGCAAGGAAGCTTTGAGAAGTATCGAAAGCGACTTCAGGCGTATACGGCTTATCCTTGGGCACATCTGATTGAACTGCCAGGTAGTCGCCGTCCCTTCTAGTGTTTAAGCGCTGTGAGTTGGTGTGGCGTTGCGTAGCGGTCTGTCGGTCTACTGCCTGTGATGGATGGGGATGAGAAGTGTGAGACCCAGGAGAGGCGGTGGCGAGATGTGGACTTAAGGGGTTCGGAAAGTCAAATCGATCAATTTCAAGTTCCGCTCGGAAAAGGGCGCTATATGTCGATCGCACAATTTCACGCATTAGTAGTTCTATTCAAAGCGCCTTTGCGATGTAGGAGCGACTGTAAAATACAAGGTTCTTTTACCTTTCAAGCAATGTTTTGGGTTTGAGCGCAAAGTTTCATGGCAGACGGTCATATCTGCCCTGTCTTCAACAAGCGCTCGTTCCCATGACTTGGCGACGTGGTCGAAAGGCTGTGAACGTGTATATCGCGATCCACCGAAAGGGATTCACTTTACAGCTTTACAGCTTCTCTACCCGGGTACGGCTTGCTTCTCCCAGAATCGCCCTCCCCGTCCTCTTCGACCTGCCACCAACCTCCTACAATCGACATGGCCACCCCCCCAAGACGAACGCCGTTTAAACGCTTCTCGTCCTTCCTTCGTTCCAAGGCAGGCGACGTTGATGTAGAGGGAGCAGTAGCCCTACAGTCCCAGACCCCTATTCCAGCGCCCATCGTACTCGACCCGAGCTCGACGTCGAGGTCGACCCCATCATTCTTGCGGAACCTGCGAAAACCACGAAGGCGAGAAACTCAACAGCTCGCACCAGTTGCACCTTTCCTATTAGAGGAACAAGCTGAGCTCATCCCGGCCCTAGGGGAAGCATCAACATCGAGGAATGGTACGCACCAACCTTTACACAAAAAATCAGTGAGAGTGTGCTGACATATTCAACAAGCATTGACCCTTCACGGCTCCGGAGAAGAGCGAGCCGTCCAAGACCTCAGCTCAATTGCCGCTCCAGTGAATATCCCGCTGACTGCGAGTGCCACGACGTCGTCCTTTCCCCATGCACGCGATTTCAGCATAGACCGCTACACCTACATCCACGCAAATAATGTCACATTCCATTCTGCAAGCGGCGTAGCAGAGGTGGGCAATGTTGGCGAGGAAGGTACGTTCATTGAGAATAAGTTAAAAGGGAAGAATCGAATTCCTGATACTTTGATTCTAAACTACAGGTCGAAGCTTCCTGCTACAAGGACAAAACGTCCACGACGAGCTCACGTTCCAGCCTGCCGTACCTTTACAACGTTCCACTGCAAGGAGCAGAACGCATTCCTTAGAGTCCAAAACACTCAGGCGGGAACAGTTAAATTTAGGACGAGAGACTCATTTTTTACTTTTAACAGCATATCACAATTTGCAGGGAGCGGGCTGGGGGCCTTTCCGCTTTTTTTTTTTGTCTAGGGGTCTCCTTTAAATCGTCGCGAGGGTGGCATGCACACACCACTCGCTTAACTACCTGATCACCGATCAATGATTGACGTGGCTTCTGGACTCGTTGGGGTAACATGCCGTACTGGACCCCTAGTAAGCCAAGGGTACACGGTCCTCCTGTCCGTCGGAAGGTATCGCACATAACTTAGAGAGAAAAAGCCGTTCATTGAACATGACCGTGCAAGCTATTATTTATTCACATATAGTTCCTCCCATCAATTGAATATACAACACGCCTATTCCCAGCCCGTACAAATTAAATACCAAGCTACGCGTTCCGGCTGATGTACTCGGTGCTCGCTCGTACTACCTCAAATATCGGCGAACCTTTTACCCTCTGTACTTAACATATGGAGAGCCACTGGACCGTCAATCAAAGCGCGTATGATCAACCTTCAAAGAACACATCAATCGAATTCCACAGATGCCACCCACTTAACCCACTCAGAACAGAAAAACCGAATTCTACGACCTCAGCCAAGCCGTCTTCGCCAACTTCTTCTGCCTCTTCTGCTCCTTAAACCTCTCCAAATCCTTCTTCGTCGGTCTCTTCCTCTTCCTCCCGCCCTCACCGTCGTCTTCCCATTCATCTCCTGCTCCTGCTCCACTACCACTTCCACCTCCGGTAGCATACGGATCGCTGTTTTTGATACTCCCACCACGACTGGCTAGGTCCTTCTCCCAAGCGTCGACGTCAAAGTAGACTTGCGACATCCGTTTGGCGCGTTCGCTTTCGGAGAGGTGGGATGGGTCGCGGGCATCGGCGCGTGCAAAGGTGCCGGTGTGGCGGTTGAATTTGGCGGTAAACATTGGGATTCCTGGAGAAAAGAGACAGAAGGGTGTTAAGTGAGTATTAGTACGCGAGAAAGATTATTGGTATTGGAGGCAAAGAGTGTTTCATCGAATAGAAACGGCGGGAAAGGGGGGGGAGATGAGAGGTGGAGGTACGAACCTGAGGAGTCCGTCTGTTGACCAGGTATCCGACCCAGTAGTGACGGGTCTAAGTGTGCTAGGGCAGGGTCAATACCCTGCGCCATCGCAGCGGCTTGGAGAGCCGTATAATGCGACGTCGGCCCTGGACCAGCAGCTGCGTTTGTAGCAGTAGAAGAAGAGGCAGCATCGGCCTCTGGAGCCGGGGACGTTGACCGTGATTTCGAATTTGACTTTGAAGAGGAGGAGGAGGAAGGATCCTGGGGTTGTGTTGAAGACGAGGCAGTGGCTTCAGACCCTTGCAGAGGGTTGACCCATGTTGTTTCTTGGGTTACGCTGTTGAAGAAGTAGTAGGCGTTGTGTTGGGGAGAGAAAATGGCCTGCCACGCGTGTTGCTGCTGTGCCGATGAGTCTTCTGCCGGTGTTGGTTTCTCGTCTTTGGCATCCTCGTTCTCCTCCTCGGTACGTGGTGTTTGGCTAGCAGCTGGCTGTTCAGAAGACTCTGTGGCGGTATGGGAAGGCTCAGGAGAATCGTTCGCTTCTGGAGATTCTTCTCGAGAAGGCGTCTGGGACCTGTCGGACATAGTGAGGTGAGTGTAGGAGTGAACACTGAGCGTCGTCATTGCGTTGATGGATCAGTGCTGTCGGAACTCTAAATGAGTACACTCCGACGATAAAGTCCCCGAGTCGATCCAATTTTCTCGAGGAGGGAATCCATGAGAACCACGAAGTTCTCAAAGCGATGAAACGCGAAAATGCAATGAATTGACTTGTCTTACAGAAACAGCGACTGCGGCAACTCCTAACCGCTTGTCAGTTGCCAGGACGGATCCAACCTGACATTATCGTGGGAAGAGTCGCTTTCTTGTCTCCTGCAATCATCACCATCGAGCTCCATGGTGCCCTCTTTCCTGCGAAGTGCGCTGAAATCCTCTTCTCGGTCTCCCTCGCCGATCCCTCCCATCCCCTCCGAGCACCATGACTCCCCTACCGACTACAGTCGAGTRCCCGTCCCCCCGAGCCCCTCCACATCGGTGCCCACCTCGCTGCCGCCGACGCCCCCAACCTACCCCCACACAGATCTAGCCTCGTCTGCGCCTAAGTTCACCAGAACTGCAAGCAGCCCTCCGCTCGGAAGCACCACCCCCACATCCTCGCCCGGCCCTCGCCATGCAACCCTGGACGACTCGGCCGTCTCCAAGACCAAGACCCGGGACACAGGCTCCGCCACCGCCTCACCCAGACCCCACGTCCCCCACCTCCATCTACCACCCGCCGTAGGCCCCGATGGCGCCCCTTTACAGAGCGCCATGCACCACCACACCGAGTTTTGCGCTCATAGCCGCAACTCGTCCTCGGACGAACCGTGGACGGCAACGACCAATGCCAGTACTATCAAGGAAAAGCCGTATACGCCGAAAGTCAGTTTCGATACGTTCGAGAACCCCCTTGCGTCCATGTTCTCTTTCACTTTGCAAGTGAAGTCGGCCGGATACAAGAGGACTCGGAACACTCGGGTTTATCTATGTGCCGCAAGCCCCGACGAGAGTGGCGTGGAGGCCTTGGACTGGTGCCTGGAGAGTTTAGTTCAGGACGGCGACGAGGTCATCATATTTAGGGGTGTCGACGAGGAGGTCTTGGAGAAGGACCACGATATCTTGAGGGAGGATGCTAGAGAGTTCATGAAGGTCATTCAGGCAAAGAGCGCTGACGCTGATCCGGACAGGAAGGTGCGTTATCTTATCTTTCGTCATTGCACTCATCTTTGACCTTTGCTTAAATCCGCAGTTATCCCTCATCCTGGAATACATTCCGGGCAAGATCACTGATACCATCGACCGTCTCATTGCGCTCTACCGCCCTGATTCGCTCGTCGTCGGTACGCGCGGCAAACGCGGGCTGATGGCCATGAGCATGGGCTTGGGCGGCATCGGTAGTGTTAGCAAGTCAGTGTCTCATTCCTTTTYTTTCGTAGAGCAACGCTGACCCTCGTTCATTCCTACGCTCATATACTGTCAGGCACTGCCTCTCGCACTCCTCTGTGCCCGTGATCGTCGCTCGTTCTGAACGCAAGGCGAAGAAAGAAGCGGAGAAGAGGAAAGCGGACCCCAAGAGGGGCACGTACCTTGACCGACGTACCGAGGCGAAGATCCTCCTTTAGATCTTGCATAGTTCTGAAAGGACTCAAAGGTTAACTGATAATGGGAGCATCACCTCGAGTAGCGATAGCTATCTTGAAATTCATGTTAACTGAGTCCGTTGGTCGTATGTACGAAATGTTGTAAATGTAGTTTGGGATGGACGGAACGACTGTCGTATTTTCATCGTTCATTGGATCCGTATAGTAGTATTCACAGTGCAATTTGGTTATTTGTTTCTCAAGGTGTCCTCTATTTGTGTGATACCTTCCGGTACTATTCAGACAGTTGGTTTTAAATCTCAATGACTGGGACGGTCACACCAAAATTCCTTGGACAAGCAACGTCTATTTCGCTTCAGAATATGGCATGTCAAGTTTTTATGCCAGAAGTCAAGGAAGAAGGGATGGAAGATTGACCTCCATGCCGCGCATTGTCACGCTTGACGACTGCCACAACTGTGAACCGCATGTCCCTAGATCTCTCGTAACCGGCTGCGTATGATCGAGTTATATTCCGAAATGCAGGTTGTGGCTGTTCAGCTACAGCTAATTCAGTATAGACGACTTCCTGCGAATATTCGCCGTATATCTATTCGTCACGTAGCGCATTTATTCGTCGAGAGTAGAATAGAGACTTGGCAGTTGGATTGCCAGTACTTTTACCAGTTTCTCGCTTTCCTATGAAGCCCCACCATACGTGGCTTCGGCATTGCGACAGAACGTTCGAAAATATTTAACTAGGCGTTTCTTACGACCAGGTTTGGTACGGAAAGTCATCCAGTATCATGAGACTAGATGGCTCCGCGCTCTCCTTTTGACACTTGTTTAGCTGTTGTGGATCGTACCAACCAACGTGATGCGCTGACCTGGCGAGGGCAACCGCTACCTCTTCAATGTAATATTTACTAGGGCCAGGAATGGGATGTCGACGGCTGCTTCTAGCCATAGTGGAAAGATGAGGAGACATACATTGCTCCACAGCCACACGCTAAACACGTACCACAGACCGCTCAGCCACTGACAAATCCACGATCTGGATGGGTCTTTAACTTACCCGGACTGGTCACCCCCGCCTCACGGCGTCACGAACGGCGCGGGTGAAAAAAAGGGAAGTTGGATCATGATAGGCGCTGGCCATAGTTCTGCACGAGAACGACGCTGGCAGTGGTACCACAGTGTCGGTTGGAAGATTGCCAGTGATAGGCTTCTGATCCCATCAGACTACATCCTGCTTGGAACTATTTAATGGAGACACCTAGACAAAAAAAAAAAAGTGGAAAGGCCCCCGCCCCGCTCCCTGCAAATTGTGATACGCTGTTAAATTTAAAATATGAGTCTCCCGTCCCGAATTCGACCGTCTCCGCCTGAGCGTTTTAGACTCGAAGGGCTGTGTTCTGCCTTTTGCAGCAGAACATTGTAAAAGTACGGCTGGCTGGGCCGTGAGCTCGTCATGGACGTTTTGTCCTTGTAGCAGGAGGCTTTGACCTGTGGTATGAGATTGAATTATCAGAAATTCAATTCTTCCCTTGTAATTTTTTCTCAATAGACGTACCTTCCTCGCCCGTATTGCGAGCTTCTGCTACTCCGCTTGCCGTATGAATGTTGACAAGATTCGCGTGGATGTAGGTGTAGCGGTCTATGCTAAAATCGCGCGCATGGGGAAAGGACGACGTCGTGGTACTCGTAGTCGACAGGGTGTTCGCTGGAGCGGCAATTGAGCTGAGGTCTTGGACAGCTCGCTCTTTTCCAGAGCCATGAAGGGTCAATGCTTGTTGAATATGTCAGCACACTCTCCGTGATTTCTTGTGTAAAGCGTTGTGCGTACCATTCCTCGACGTTGATGCTTCCCCTAGGGCCGGGATGAGCTCAGCTTGTTGCTCTAATAGGAGAGGTGCAACCGGTGCGGGCTGTTGAGGCTCTCGCCTTCCTGGTTTTCCCAGGTTCCGCAAGAATGATGGAGTCGATCTTGACGTCGACCTCGGGTCGAGCCCGATGGGAATAGGGGTCTGGGACTGTAGGGCCGCTGCTTCCTCTACATTAACGTCGTCTGCCTTGGAAAGAAGGAAGGACGAGAAGCGTTTAAACGGCGTTCGTCTTGGGGGGGTGGCCATGTCGATTGTGGCAGGTCGGTGGCAGGTCGAGGAGGATAGGGAGGGCAATTCTGGGAGAAGCAAGCCGTACCCGGGTAGAGAAGCTGTAAAGCTGTAAAGTGAATCCCTTTCGGTGGATCGCGATATACACGTTCACAGCCTTTCGACCACGTCGCCAAGTCGTGGGAACGAGCGCTTGTTAAAGACAGGGCAGATATGACCGTCTGCCATGAAACCTTGCGCTCAAACCCAAAACATTGCTGGAAAGGTAAAAGAACCTTGTATTTTACAGTCGCTCCTACATCGTAAAGGCGCTTTGAATAGAACTACCAACGCATAAAATTGTGCGATTGACATTTAGCGCCTTGTTCCGAGCGGAGCTTGAAATTGATTCAATGAACGTTCCAAACCCCCTAAGTCCACATCTCGCCCCCGGGCTGATGGAGCGCATATACGAATCACAAAGCGTTACGCACCACTACACCGATTCACACAGTGTTCCGAGGCATTTTTGACTCGGGTACTACGAGGGGTCGTTGCATGCCAAGACGGTGCTTCCGGCATCTGCATCTCTCACTCCGGCCGCTTTCTTCCGTCGTTCCAGTCAAAAATGCCTCGGAACTCGCCGTACAGCGCATCGGCCACTTCACACAAGTTTAAACATTGTAGGAGATGGCGGCTGTCAGGTGGTTCGAGTGTGCTCAACGATAAGCTGAAGTCAATTTCGATACTTTATAGAACCCCCTTGCGCTCATGATTTCTTATACTCGCAGGTGAAGTCGGCTGGGTATAAAAAGCTGGGACTCAGAACTCTCGTAATTTCTCAGCTGTAGAGCTCCAGATCCCTTGGATGGCTAGACGTACTTCGGTAGTGTTAGTGTCCGTAGACTTGAAGCTTTCAAGCGTACGCAAGTAAAATGCGTATTTTTTTCACGACAGTCACATGCCTGTTTCTGGACGCGGTCAGAACCTCAGTCTGGTTGCCAGCATCCGCTACTGGCTTAATAGTGCTGACATTACGACTTTGAGATAAGTTGGCTTCAAGTCGTTCTTTCGCTGAATGTGGTTTTTTGTTCCGATGCATAACGGGTTCAACAAATCTCTGCGTGGGGTACATCCTGGCAGTACGGCGTACATACTACCCTTTTAGTAATATACATTCACGCTGCAGTGAGAACAACAGAAGAAAGAAAAATGCGAATTGGGACGATTTCAAACTGACAAGGCGTTCCGAACCCCTGCACTTCGCTCACATCGACGAATCAGTTGCAGTGCAGGGGCTGAACAGCCGAGGGCTGTGAGGTGTAAAAAAAAAAAAGGAACATCGAGATGCTGTTGAGTGACACGTGTATCTAATTCCATCTTCAGCTCGACGCGGGCAACTGCTGCGTCTGAGCGCCCTAGTACCATGCTGACTGTGGCACGCTGCAATTTGGATGGCGCGCTTCTATTCATTTTCGAAGCCGGTCCCCCCATCATGCGCTTAGGATCCGAATGTTCCTCTGGAAGCACAGGGACACCTCGATCTATGGTTCCAAATCGAAGGATCAGCAACTCGATAGCTACAAGGGCGATTATTTTGAGTCGACGTACCTTCCTCGTCAAGGCCAACACTGCGGCGAGTCTCTGCAGCTGCAGTTGAAGTCGTATTAATTGTCACATGGGTTGCTTGGATGTTGGTGAAATGCTCTATGCCAAACTGCTGCGCGTTGGGGAACAGCGAGGTCACTGTCGTGGCTGAAGCAGTTACGACAGTCGGATTTGGCGGAACGTCCTTTGGCATCGCGCTTTCACTGGGCGCATCTTGTTGTTCACAGGTCGATCGGACGGCGCATCGATCGCAAGACCCTGGAGAAATCGCTTTGTAAGTCATTGCCTAGGCTATTGCCTTGCCGTGCACATACCTTCACTCGATGTAAGTTCTACCCTGGGTTCTGGATGTAGCCGAGTCTTCGTATTGCGTTCTGAGGCAAGCGACATGACCGGCACGACCTGCTGAGAGTCTCGCCTTCGTGGTTTGCGCAGACGTCTCCAGAACGATGGAGCTCTCCTCGCCACGAGATCTGTTGCAGCTGGCACGGGGGTAGGGCTAGAGTGCACATTGCACGTCTCTTTTACGCCAGCAGTAGTCCTGGGACGAAAGAGAGTCGATAAGCGACTGAAAGGCGATCGTTTCGATGGGGTAGCCATGTCGAGCGTTTTGCAGGTCGTTAGAGGTCAGGAGAGCAGTCCAGTGAGCAGTCCAGTGAGAGGGTGGAGAAGAGAGAGAGCTGTAAAGCGCATACCAATCGATATATCGAACTGCTCAGGTCCACAGCTTTGACCCACATTGGCTGAACCTCGGGGTAACAGGCGCTTGCTGAAGGCAGTTCGAGCCATTGGCAGTGACCTTGCCTCAAGCTTCACCGCGGATTCGGACTCCATTGAAGGTGGAAAACGGGCTAGCTGGATGAGGGCCGTTCTGGTATCTTGGGGGCGCGAGGATTGGAACTATCATTGGGCAAAGTTGTGCGAGAGGGATTTAGCGCCACACACAGATCAGGCGGAGCTTTAAATGGACGCCTTCTACTTTCATCGTCCTGGTCAAATGCGGCAAAGAAGGGCTTACCTCAAGAAGCGTTACCTCAAGAAGCGAGAAATCCATCCGCTTGCCGCCAGCCAGACACTACAAACGGAGCAGGAAGTGGACGCGAAAGCGAAACTAGCAGAGGACCAATCATTGCAGCAGCACCACGCACGGCACTAGGCAGGCGATCCTCCCCATCCCAACACCTACTACTTCTATGACGGCGTGATCCAAGAAGCAACATGGCTCAACCCTCTGCAAGGATGTGAAGCCACTGCCTTGGCATCCTCTGCTGCTACCGCTTCGTCTTCAACCAACCCTGGGCTTCTTCTTCCTCCTCTTCAAAATAGAATTCGAAACCACAGTCAACGTCTCCGCCTCCGGAAGCTTATGCAGCGTCGTCTTCCTCAGGCGCATCCGCTGGTCTACGGCTGACGTCGCATTACATGGCTCTCGCACATCTCGATCCGTCACTACTGAGTTGGATACCAGGGAAAGAGACGGCTGCTCCAGGTTCGTTTCTCTGCTTTCATCTCCTTCCCTTTCCCCCTTCGTTTGATCCGATCCAACGCTTCTCTCTTCGTTTCTCATCTCCTTCTTTTCCGCAGCTCAACTTATTCTCTCCTCCCCTTTTGTGTACCTTTCGAGCAGGGCAAGAGCAGGGATCCCAATGTCCACAGCTACATTCCTCCGCCAGAACGGCGCCTTCGCACGTGCCGACACCCGCGATTCAGAAAGCAAACCTGCCGAACGTATGTCGCAACTGTACTTTGACGTCGACGCTTGGGAGAAGGAGCTAGCCAGTCGCTTGCCCAGTATCGAAAACACTGGCTCATACGTTACGCGAGGAGGAGCAGCGCCCGATGAATGGCAAGACGACGGGGAGCGCGGGATGAAGAGGAAGAGACCTACGAAGAACAACCGCTGGTCAGTTACCAGGTAGCATCCAGCTTCACATCATCGTGGAAAGAGTCGCTTTCTTGTCTTCTGCAATCATCACCATTGAGCTCAATGGTGCCCTCTTTCCTTCGAAGTGCGCTGAAATCCTCTTCTCGGTCTCCGTCGCCGATCCCTCCCATCCCCTCCAAGCATCATGATTCCCCTACCGGCTACTTGAGTACCCGTTCCCCCCGAGCCTCCACATCGGTGCCCTCGCTGCCGCCAACTCCCCCGACCCTCACACAGATCTAGCCTTGTCTACGCCCACTGAGCTCACCAGGACTGCAAGCAGCCCTCCGCTCGGAAACACCCCCACCACATCCTCGCCCGGTCCTTGCCATGCTACCCTGGACGACTCGGCCGTCTCCAAGACCAAGACCCGGGATGCAGGCTCCGCCACCGCCTCACCCAGACCTCACGTCCCCCACCTCCATCTACCACCAGCCGTTGACCCCGATGTCGCCCCTTTACAGAGCGCTATGCACCACCACACCGAGTTTTGCGCTCATAGCCGCAACTCATCCTCGGACGAACCGTGGACGGCCACTACCAATGCTAGTACTATCAAGGAGAAGCCGTATACGCCGAAAACCAGTTTCGATACGTTTGAGAAYCCCYTTGCGTCCATGTTTKCTTTCANNCTTTGCAAGTMAWGTCAGCTGGANTACRAARGANACTCGGAACACTCGGGTWWMWCYMRGGTTTATCTATGTGCCGCRAGCCCNGAYGAGAGTGGCGTRGAGGCCTTGGAYTGGTGCCTGGAGAGCTTRGTTCAGGAYGGCGACGAGGTTATTRTRTTTAGGGGTGTMGAYGAGGARGTCTTGGRGAAGGACCAYGATATCYTGAGGGAGGATGCTAGAGAGTTCATGAAGGTCATTCAGGCAAAGAGCGCTGAYGCTGRTCCGGACAGGAAGGTGCGTTATCTTATCTTYCGTSATTCCACTCAMCCTTGACCTTTGCTTRAATCCGCAGTTATCCCTCATCCTGGAATACATTCCRGGCAAGATCACTGATACCATCGACCGTCTCATTGCGCTCTACYGCCCTGAYTCRCYCGTCGTCRGTACGCGCGGCAAACGCGRGCTRATGGCMATGAGCATRGGCTTGGGCGGYATCGGTAGYGTYAGCAAGTCAGWKTCTCATTCCTTTTYTTTCGCAGAGCAACGCTGACCCTCGTTCATTCCTACGCTAATATAATGCCAGGTACTGCCTCTCGCACTCCCCTGTACCCGTGATCGTCGTTCGTCCTGAACGCAAGGCGAAGAAAGAAGCGGAGAAGAGGAAAGCGGACCCTAAGAGGGGCACGCACTTTGACTGACGTATAGAGGCGAAGATCCTCTAGACCTTGTATAGTTCTGGAGGGACCAAAAGGTTAACTGATAATGGGGGCTTCACTTTGAGTAGCGATAGCTACCTTGAAATTCATGTCAACTGAGTCGTATGTACGGGGGGTTGTAAATGTAGTTTGGGACGGACGGAATGACTGTTAGCGTTCATTGTATCCGTATAGTAGTATCCACGGTGCAATTCGGKTATTTGTTTCTCAGGCCGTCATTTACGTGTCTGATACCTTTGACTTCTCAATTTAAGGGAATTGACGGTGYCGACAGTTACTTCTGGCCATAGTGGAAAGATGAGGAGACATATAGGTATTGAATTCAACCACAGCTACAACACGAACTTTCGACGCGATGACTATGGTGTGATGGGTTTGATCGCGAGACTGATCCGAGCTCCTGTTCCACTTGGATTTAGCGCCGAGCGTCATGRGCGACAGGGNATCAAAAAAAAAAAAAGGGAAGTTGGATCGTGATGGGCGCTTGCCACAGTTGTGCACGTGGATCTAATTTCAGGGTGACTGCTGTGTTCGAGCACGAGGCTGGTGTCACCGTGTCGGTATGGGCAGGTTGCACAGGTGCGCGGTGGTCCCGAATCCTTGAAACCATTGGTCGTAGTGCAAGCTCGTATTGTCCGACTTGAAGCAGGAAGACACTCTGATCTACAGTGCCTTAACGAAGTATCAGAAATTCCCAGTCTTTACAAGAACAYCGACTTTGAATAAATACCTTTCTCATCAGCATAGCGAGCCTCGGSTACGGCGCTTGCARCACTGAGCGTGACATTTGCCGCTTGGATTTGGGTGAACTGGTCTATGCTGAAGTGATGGGAATTGGCGAAGAATGAAGCCGTGGCTGAGCTAGSGCTCGTCGGGGTCGGGGAAATGCTYRATGTGGGARCAGCAGCCATACTCTCCCTTTCCCGACTGGAAAAYGGGACAGTGGGTTCTTCGTTACGAGCTGGAGAATCCAATTYTTCAACTATRCCGGMCTTTTAGTTGTCRGACTACGTACCTATACMCAAGACAGATTGGTCCCTGAGCTCAGYATGCGGTGAAGATRAGCGGCTTCGTTCYTCAGAGACGGGAGATGCGAYTGATGTGAGCTGCTGCGTGTCCCGCTGTCGCGTYTTGCCCCAGCTCCGCTTGAAGAGCGATGGAAGCGCCCTCAACGTATTTTGCGCACTGGGAACTCGTGCAACGTCGGTTTTCGGAGCATCTGTCTCATCCACACCGACGGCTCGAGCTCCGGGACGAAGGAAAGCCGAGAAGCGTCTGAACGGTGTCTGTCTGTTGGATGTGGTGGCCATGTCGAGTGGGAGTGTTGGTCTTGCAGATCGTAGAGGATGGTGAGGCCGTTTCACTGAGAAGCGTGTAGCTGGTACAGAGGTGGGNGGGGAAAGCTGTAANGCGACTCTTCTTCGATACATYAAACTGCTATGTTCACAGCATTTAGCCACGTCGGAGCCCCGTGGGTCACGGGCGCTCGTCGAAGGCAGTGCGGGTTAGGTCCTCTGCCAGTATCTCGAGGTTTGCCTCTATTTYAGGAACTCTGTCSGGTATTCCGATGATTTTCGTCGACGAAAGAAAGTCGCTCTAGTACTGTGACGGTACGGCAGTAGTAAGGAACGATATGACGCAAATTTGTGCTCCTGGTGTTTAGCGCCGGTATCATGCGGAGTTTGAAATCCTTTCATTCATCCACTGACTCTCCATCACACTGAGATGCGATCCTTCAGCGAAAAAAAGTTCTGCAGTGCCTTGATAGAAATTTCATTCAAAGCAAACCCCTGACATTAACTCGTTGAGAGAGAAGCAAGAATGAGCCTCGTTCATGTGCTTGAGTGTGCGCTTGATCTTGTCATCGCGAGTTAATGGGGAGTCCCACTTGTGTTTGATAAGAAATTCTCCAGCTTTCTCAGATTCCTCCAGCAGTTTGACGCCACGATGAAATATCGACAAGACTTCTTCACTTATCTGAAAGCTGGAGGCGTAGACGAGGTCGGATGAATAGGATATGTCATGGTGTTGGGTTCATCATAATCTTCATCAAATAGCTTGGTAGATGATCCATTTCAGAGCTAATTCTTAATATGATTGAGGCGGCAGAACGATGGGAAATGAAGGAAGGCAAGGAAGAGAGGACGACGCGAACGAAATAGATGCGTCGCGATGTTTATGTCATCCTCTGAAGAGGGATTTCAAAAAGAGTAAAGACATCGCGAAGGCTATGATCTGGCGCTGTCTCCGTATATCTAATTCGATTTCTCCCAAGATGGCAACTGGTCGCAGCCTATACCAGGGCCAAGCCTCACATTGGTAGCAACAGGTTGCAACGGCCGGTGTTGGCCCACGGAGTTGCACACTCCATGCAAGGTAAAAATTCTCTTTGAATAAGAACCATTCTGACATCCTGAGGGCGCGTAGGTTGGAACTACCGTTGGACAAAATTGTGCCAGAGATATTTAGCGCCTTGGATCAAGCAGAGCTTGAAATGCACGTCGGTTGAGTCTTGCCCTCGGCCTTGATTTCATATATCTTAGACAGTGTAACTCGAAATGTAGGTCAACGCTCGACAACTGAGGTCTGAAGCGGCTGCATCCGCATTTATTAGAGCTATAGTGCGACGGGTCAAGAACAGGATGTCACCTTTGTGTGGATGGTTACTCCCAATACCCGATGAGCAGGGCTGTGCCACCTTAGCTTCAACAACTCAAAGGTGCGCTCTGTTGTTTGCACGCGGGTGCGAAAGTTGGCACGAACCCAAAGCTCAGATACATTTGCGTGCCAGTGATACATGTGAAGTCCAGATCCAAACCAGGGAAAGCATTCAAAAATGAGCGCTAATCATAATTGTGGGGCCACAGTACCTTGCACGTGCGTGTGTGCGTCGCACGCGCAGCGTATAGCTTCGCCAAAGGCAAAAGGACGGACCAGTCCGAAAGTGAACAAGAAAAGAAGAAAGAATAAATGGAACGCCAATTTCATCTCTCCCCAACTTCGCTCGATATCTAAAGAGCCATATCAAATGATCAGACTCCAGCTGTTTTCGAGGGTATCGACTTTGACTAGAGGGAACGTACTTTCTTCGCCCACACTCCGAGACTCGGCACTTGCCACAGTATTGATGGTGACATTACTGGCATGGATGTGGGTGATACGGTCTATGCTGAATTGGTGCGCATTCGGTAGGATTGAAGTTGTGGGTGCGGCTGTGCTCATACTAATAGCCGGCGAGACGTTCGTTGGAGCACCGCACGCGTTCAGCTCCTCCCCTTGCCGACTCGCAAATTGGATGGCACATCCTTCGCAAAGGCCTGGAGGTATTGCGATGAATTCAGTTATTTTAATTCCCTTTCGCGCATTGGTTATGTACCTTTATTCGATGTCAGTTCATTCTGCAGCGAAGACGGCAAATTTCGCTCTTCTGGGGTAGGAGATTCGTTCAGATCCTCCCTCCGTAATTTGCGAGGACCCTGCAAGACTCTGCCAGACTTCGAGGGAGATTTAGTGTCAAGGGCTTCAGTTTCGATCAGCGTTGACACTGGCGGAGGGCTCCAGGACCTCGGAGTCCCTCGCTCCTCTGCACCAGCAGTATTAGGTACTCGAGGACGAAGGAAAGACGAGAGCCGTTTGAAAGGCGATTGCCCCGATGTCGCTGCCATGTAAAATTAGCGGGCTTGGCATTGGTAGTCGTCAAGGTGCAGTAGATCTGAGAGAAGGGTTGGAGCGTGTTTGTCAAGTTGTGGGTCGTATAAGATGAGCGCGAGTATGTCAAGTTATAGATGGTGGAGGACGGTGGGAGCAACTATCCGTCAAGCTGCAATTGTAGTGGGTGATGAGGTGTAGAGCTTGGAAGGGGGAAGAGTAAGACGACGCCTTATTATAATAATCACATGGCGACAACGTGGCTGATCAAACTGCTTACCTCATCATGCATGATGGGGGCGTATGCTTGTCAGAACCGGAGAGGGCAGGCTGGACCACCTCAGGGACAGCTTTTTTACAGTGTAAAGCAATCTCCAGGGCCCATTTCTCGCCTGTTGTAAAGGGCCTAAGAGGACCGTGTGAGTATCAGGAAGTTCACCAATTTAACCGAATCTGGGGCCTTCCGCGCCTTGATATAGAAATGTAAAAACCAGACGTGGCACTGTTAACGGTGCAAGGTTGAGAGTGACACCGTAAAACACTCCTTTACAGTGCAAACCAGTGTGGATAAATATACTACTTGCTACTCAGCCCTGCATGATTGTCCAAAGGTACCGCAAGCTCTCATATACGCAATCCTATTGTCGATGTGCCCTCTTTGAAAGGGTTCTAGAGAGAAGACCTGCCCGAGGGCTCACACACATTCCATCAAGGTTGCGTGTGACCCACGAGGCCGGAATGGTGTAAGCTTTGTTGGTGAGCGGTACAGTACCGCAGTACTTGAAAATGAATGGCTGATGAATTACATTTGCCGTGATACGAAAGAACGGAAGTGACCATTTCAACTGGCATTTGCCAATCCGGCCTGTGAGGTTGACGGCGGAGGTAAATTCAGCATGGCGCCGATGGCAGACTAGAATAATTATGTGTTGAGACTGGTTAAAATCCACTAAACAGTTGTGTCACTGAGTTCCACATAGTATCTCCCGATAGTCCGTAGCAGACCTTATGAATCCAGATGTCATTTCGAGCCGATTTACGTTGGAAACTACAGGAGGGGGTGGCTGTGTGATGCCGCCATCAATCCCGCCACCGCGCTCTCCTGTGGGAATCATCGCGCTCAGAAAACAAATCGATTGGCGCTGGGGTATAGCCTTGTCAAAGTACCCTAAAAATGTGATCAATATTGAGCTAAAAACGGGTGCTTTCAGCTGACATATGCCTGGAGGATATAGGATGAACTTTTATCACCGGTCAGACGAAATGCACCACATCGATTGAAGTTTCGGTCGAATTTCGTGAAGGCCTATCGATTTGACGAGTATAAGATACTTGGAAGGCCGTTATCAAACGGCAACACTCGACACTCACGATGGGAACCAGATGTGTGTTAGACCAACGTGTATACGGCGGGATCTCGAGACGGTACAGGGAAGAAGAGAATCGAGAGAGAGAGAGAGAGAAAGGAAGGAATGAATCCATCTAGCAGTCGCGTCGGTATATAAATATATAAAGCATGTCATGTGATCGCGTACTGTGTAACGGCGTTACAATACTATTCCCAACTTACCCCGGCCACCTTTACATGACTGGAGCTCTACTTGGTTGCTCAGCTTCTCGTAAAGCTCAAATATTCAATAAATGACAACACCATTTGACAATACATTGTCCAACATTCAATGTTTTGCGGCCAAGCTTGGATCACGGTCTATATTTCCATTACATACGATAAGCATCATGTCCCATACACCGGAGCGCTGAGCCTCACTAGAGCCAGCCATACCGACCAATATTCATCATAATTCATCCCAGAGCTCAGCTTGTGCGGGCCCAGGTGAACCGTGAAATACAAAAACAAAAATCTACTTGAAAACTCCGAAAACATTTGAGACCCTTACCTCGATCGGATAAGAGGCTAGTGCATGCCTCTACGTGAGTATAGTGATTAATCCTACAACGGGCAGTTGTTGCGCGTGATTGTTGGGTCTCTGGGCAAGAACAACCTGAGCAAAACCTCTATTATTGCCGTGCGGGTCTCACAAAATAGTACAGTTTGAATTAATAGTGCCAGAAGGATGCAATCGTGCCTTCCATAGATCGCAATGGGAGCTCCCCAAAATATGAGTATTGAGGTGCGAAACCGATTAAAAAATTGCCGTGCTACGGCTAGCTAATTGGAAGTAATATGTTTTCTGAAGAATTGTTGATATCAGTCGCGGTCATGGATTTAGTAAAATTCTACGGGGGAACAGCAAGCAATACATGCTAATTGACTCTCTGCCGATCTAGTTGAGATGATTTTCTAGCCCTCATTCAAAGTATGCAGCCTGTAATTCAGCTTTCCGCCATTTTCTCCAATTTCAGAACAAAGGATGATGCCGCCTGTCTGCAGCAATTTCTCACATATTCAGCTGAATACGAACAGCTTTCGAGTCGATTAGATCATTTGGGGATAGCCAACGCCATCGCCATGCTCCATTAAAGGATTTGTTTCAAAATCATGACATACAGAGAAATTAAACAAAAATAGTAATTTAAAGATTGATATAAGCTTCGGGCCTGTTAGGAAATCCTTTGCAACAGAAGTAGCCTGTCAAAGAGGCTCCTGAATGAGGTCCGTGGTCGTAGGAGAACCTACTTTGGACACCATAAACGACGCACTCGACTGTGAATCTGACAAACTTTACTGTGATTATGGGCATCCCAGCAAGATCTGGGCTGGGCTAATTTGGATTTGGGTGAGGCATTTACAGTGGCAAAAGGACCTCTAGGTACCCTTTTTTGCTGGGTGTAAAGTACCTAGCAGGCCTTCACATGATCCAAAAAAGCTGTCCCTAAGGTGGGCTGGACTCTGCCCTCGAACGTGATGAGGTAACAGGCCGCAATGGCTAGGCGCCCACTGCAAGCGGAGCTTAAAACGGATTCTTGGATCGCTGTATCTATCCTCTCCACACCTGTATCACCCAGCTCCCACAGCAGCCGTAACAGAATTGACAGAACCTACTTCCCGCCACGCCCCATCCAGGTCTCTAACTCCTTAAGTTAGTGGCAACTGCCCTAGGCTCCGAATGGTTCCCCTTATAGAGCGCGCGATCCACCGCTACGCATGATTTTGGGCACATCGGAGGAAGCGGATATGACTACTAATAGCTACTAACTCAAAGATTGATCAGCACGCCAGGTTTCTGGTACCAATCCCCTCGCATCCATTTTCACAACGTGAGCGAAAGGAGCTAGATATCAAAGGGACTCAAAATACTCACTCACCTTTATCTATGTCCCGAGGGCCCCAATGACAGTGGGAGGGAGGCTTTGGACTGGTGCTCGGAGAATTTGGCTCAGGATAGCTATGAAATCATCGCGTTTAGGGGTGTGGATAAAGAAATCTTGACCTTGACGATACGTTGAGGGAAGGTGCTAGAGAGTTCATGACTTGGAAGATGCGTTATCGTTCCTTCAAATCAAATCCTTAGTTGTCCCACGTCCTGGAATACATCCAGGGCAAAACTGCCGATACCATCGATCGCCTCATCACGCACTACTTCATTGTACCTGTGTGCTGGCCTCGGAACTAACTGGGGGATGTGATACATAAAGAGATCTAGATGAAATCACATAGAATACATGAAGGTGAAGGCTCTCACGTCCGTCACGAAATCAAAGAAAAAAGGGGAGCAGTGCTGCACGTTTCATTATTGCTGTGTTCAGTGAGACTGGTAGCATTCTAAAAAGAGCGCGTTGCACCCGTGGGTATTGGTCCAGGAAGCCATCGCCATTCGTTAGGAGACTTCGATATATGATTTATGAACAAATATGAGGAATTGGTTCTTTATTCTTTACAAGGGCAATGACTCTAAGTGGACTTGCTTTCTTCCCGAATACCAGCACTGTGACTGCGATGCCCGCTACCGCGGTTAGCGGCGTTGAAGGATTGAATATGACATTCGTGATTTGGATATGGTAAAAACACTCTAAGTTAAACTGTTGTACTTTGGTGAGGACTGAGATTACGTTTGTGCCTATAGTGAGTATGGCAGTAGGATACCGCAAAATCCTCTGTGCAATTGCGCTCACAATATCAATGAGGTGTTCTCCTCGCAGACTGGTGACAATGGCGCATCCTTCGCAAGAACGTGGACTTCATATCACTGTCACTCTGTGTCAGTGATTTATTAGGCTCCTGCTTTGCATACGCACCTTCACTCGATCTTGGCTCATGCATGAGCTCTGGATACAGCGAAGCATCTGACCGAAGGTATTTTTATCGATGGGATGGTCATGTCAAATGGGAGGGTTTGCGTCTTCAGGCTGTGGGCAAGAGGCTGATGAGAGGGACTCTATAGCCGGCGTGTGGTGAGGATGTGAGAACAGCAGAAAGTTGTAGGCTATTGCCATCTACGTTGTAAACGAATGGGGAATGACCGCTTATCCACAACAATATTGACCTGGTTCTGTTCTTGAAGTTCGCCTTAAATTCAGAACTTGTCCTGAATTACGGGAGCATCTAGAGAGTAAAATGTCGGATTCCTTTAGCGCCCCAGGATCGAGCGGAGCTGAAAGAGTCTGCCTGACTCCTAGCCCACAGGTACTTCATGAGGGGAACCCGTAACGAACAAACATCTTTACAAAGAGAGCGTGCGCCTGTTGCAGTATTGAAGTGCTATGGCGGGCCGTTTGGGCATTTATTATTTGCGCACACACACTCTATCCCGCGAACTTTTTCACAATTTCCGCGCGAAATTGACCCAGTTTGAACTTTGAAAACTTGAAGGGCCGAACGCAGACTTTTTGACAGAGGCGCGAACATTTCGTGATGGGCGCACAAACTTTCGAAGCCAGCGCAAACTTTCAGTCGGCAGCGCAAACATTCGAGATACATCACACACACCTTTGCTAAACCTCAGCGCACACATTTGTTGAGGCAATGATTTCTCCAAGTCCACCTCCACGGAGTCGGCGTCAGGGGGCCTTGAGAATCACCATGTAATACTAGTGTTACGATCATGCTGATACTGAGACAAAAAATGACAAAAGCGACGGAACCCTTGTGCAGCAGCTCTATCTACCTACCAGTCTACGAGCTTACTACAGAAGCCTGACTACGAAAAAATAAGACCCTGAACTGCCTTATTACCGGTATTAGATCAGAGGTTTCAAGTACGCTATAGTAAGGAGAAGAATAGAACTGCGAAGACTAGGGGTGATTTCGAGCCTTATGGAGTGATTACGAGTGCCAGAGAATCTGGAGGAATATGCTGTAGTAGCTGTGGCCAAGCTGGTTCCCACTGAGATATTCATGGGCACTTAACAATTCATCGCCACTGCGATCGGCCGCTCCTTGTTGGGACCTTGCATCACTGTGGCCTACCCATCCACTCGATGATTTGTGCGCTGTGGCTGAGTGAAAAGTGTGTGTGGGGGTACATGCCAAATGTTTGCGCTGCCGACTGAAAGTTTGCGCTGGCTTCGAAAGTTTGTGCGCCTACCACAAGATGTTCGCGCATCCGTCAAAAAGTTTGCGTTCGGCCCTTCAAGYTTTCGAAGTTCAAACTGGGTCAATTTCGCGCGGAAATCGTGAAAAAGTTCGCGGGATAGAGTGTGTGTGTGCGCAATCAATAAATGCCCAAACGGCCCGCCATAAAGTGCTACATACTGTTGGACATGCACACGACCATCTAGTTTTATATCATTAGTTCTGCTGCGTGCAAGGATCTTACTGTCAGTCTGGGTCCATCTTGTCCTTCCTAAACTTGCAGGACACTTCAATGCAATCATCTACTCCTCCAGTTGCAGTATGGAGCGTGATATTGGTTGCATGAATGTGGGTGAACTGGTTTATGCTGGAATGGCGTGCATCGGGGAGGATTGAAGTCACGGTCGTGCTTCTGGCAGCTAGGATAGTCGGATTCAGCGGGACAGCTCACTGCCGTTGGGCTCTTCTGCTTGCTAACTCGGTAGCTGAACGGCATATCCTTCGCAAAAGCCTAGAAACTCGAATGTTACTATGTCAGTAATTTTACGGCGCCGNGCCTTGCGTGCCTGTCGTGTCCTCAATGTAAGGAATGCGGCCGGTATGGGCGGAGTTCCGCTTTCGGGTTCTAAGCAGGCCCTGCAAGAATGATGGGAGCGGCATGAACCCATCCTGCGTGCTGGGAACTGGGCTAAGTCTCGGCTGCGGACTTGGCGTCCCTTCCACACCGACAATCTATTGCCTGGGATGAAGGAATGCCTCGAAATGTCTGCTGTGATGCACTGAACATGAAGAAATTCTGCGGAAAGATTGTAGTGCACAGATGGGGACGAAAGAAAAACGCTAACGCCGTAAAACAATTCCCTGTCGGCGATTAACAAGGACTACAGCTTTTACCCGACACGTCGGAAAGGTCATGCACGATGGGCCATTGCCGAGTATCATGCAAAATTCGACACTTCGCTTTGAAACGGAGGTTATAACAGAACCAGTCGAATGTCTCATTCAATGAGAGTGGTTTTCAGCGCCCTGGTTCAAGCGGAGCTGAACTCGATGAGACCGTAGTCACTTCAAGTGCAGGTCAACGCCCTCATGGACATGTTTCCTTCAAGTTTCCTACCTCCCTTTCTGAGGATTCAGTAGTAACCAGCAAAAAGAAGATCATCAGACGGGCCTGACCGGGAATTGAACCCGGGACCTCCTCGAATTCGGAATTGGCAAGTGCCCTCCCTAACAAGGAATCATACTACTAGACCATCAGGCCGATGGTGTTGCGTTCCTTGCCGCTGTTGGCGGTCGGCACTGCAATCCAGGTGGTGGAATGCTTGTGAGCCGCCCGAACGAGAGCAACCCCGATGGCAGCGTTAATTTTGTAGAGTATGGGTGGTCAGACTGGTGGCGGAGTTGCAGTCGAGAATCACGATATCTTAGAGGGAAGATGAGTCCAGAGAGTTGACACTCGAAGAGGGTGGAGTTCGACTCACCTTTCCTCGACTTCCGAGCCGCCTCGAGGTCAACCTCGTACCTCTTCAGGGAGCCGGGACCAATATCGAGCCGCATACCTCAACGAATCCGCTGCGTCCGACGCAGCATGAGAACCGGTACGGTTCTCCATTTAGACGCAGACTTGGCCTGGATGCCAGAGGGTCGTCCATGAAGTACTCCCTGAGATACAGAGGGAATCCCCACTTTGTAACAGCAGAGCTAGGGCTAAATGGAACGGGCCCGTTGAGTAGTGAAGCCTCCTGGATTGTTGAAATATTGAACCGGGTGTTGGTCAGACAGGTCTGGGTACTGCAGCGTCGGACCGCCTTTCTTCATCCAGTTTCGGAGACTGGGTGCAGTTCGAAAGTTTTCCGTAGCCATAGCTAGCTGCAGTCGACGAGGTCGATGATGGTGGTTAAACAGAAAGAAGCATATCACGTAGGCCTGATCCGCCTCTGCTTCAGTGACGTCGCCGAGTCTTTGAGTCCTCGTGTCTCCTTGATACCACGCACTCGAAGTTCCTACTGGTACAATAATATACATCAGCCCTGCACCCAGCGCCATAGTAGAGGAGTCATAATTTCCATGAGGACGACTACATGCCACACACCAAAACAATCCACTCCCGACAACGCCCAAAAAAACTAATGCCAATAAATAACCTAGCACTCTCCCAAATCTGTTTCTTAGGAATCCGAAAGCTGGACATACTCCGCCGCCGCCTTGGTGTCCTTAGCCTCCGACTTGGACCTCTCCCTCCCCTTACTCCCACCCCCAAAGCTCTTCTTGGTCACCGAAGTAACGGACCTCCTCAAGCTCTGCACCACGCCCTGCATTTTAGGTATCCCTGAAGACTTGACAGCGTCCCTGAACCGCTCTTTCGGGGAAGTCACCCCTACAGGCTCCTCGGTGAACTCGACATGCCGTTTTGGGGACGAGGACGAGGCAGCACTGGCGGTGCTCGCATGGCGAGAATGGCTGCGTCGCTTCTCTTTTTCCTGGCTGGTTCGGGAGGAAGGAGATTTCTTTGATGACTTTGGCGGTGTTCGTGGGGGTTTTTCATCGGGGCCGTATTTGGGTGAGGTTATGAGTTCGGCTGGGACGAAGTCTTGGAATGTGAGTGGTTTAGTGGTTGTCTCGCTCGATTTGTTCGTGGGCGCATTGCCTGGAGATAACGATAAGAAAGTATAATCAGAGCGGCATGAACTCGACGAAGTGGATAGACGTACCCTCAAACATCATAGGGCGCTCCTTCTCAGCTCTCGCCGTAGGGTCACCCATCGGCCTTAGATGACCGTATTGGTTCCCTGGGTCGCTTTGGTATAGTGTGCCTTTCCTGTCGAGGAAGGTGTATTTTCTGGAATCGGCGTCGTAGCCTACACGCCTCATGCCTTCCGGGAGTCGTGCGGAGTCCTGCGTATTTGGGTTTTGAGATTTGCAGTCAAAGTTTGCATTATTTCGAGTTGGGTGGTACCGGTGATGCAAGATGGATAATGAATGAGTTATCCTCCGATCAGTATTTCGATAGTCTAAAGCCAGAAGCTGCGGAATAGACTCACATCATCTTGCTGCGCCCACCGTCTGCCAGAGCTCATCGTCGTTTGTAACTTGAAATGGTCGTCAAAGAAGTCGATTGCGGGGGGCGCCAAGTGCTCGTGTGATCTCTGGAACTGGAAGGGGGTTATATAGAGATGGATGGTAGAAACGTAAAGTGATATGTTGTGGCTGATGGGGTGAGTTATATATAACCCGAGAGAAGACCGATGGGATACTGAATGGAAAGCTATGCCAGAAGAGAAAGAGGCAGTTGGGGCCTTTAGTCAATGACGCTGACGACGCCAAACTTGTCCGCCGAGACCAAGCCTGTCGCCCTCGAGGCAGCCTCGTTGCCGATGCAGAGTGGGTATCACATCATTATGTTGGTTTCGTCGTCACTTCTACCAGGAGGCTGGAGCCGGGTAGTCGCAAGGCAAGCAGATCTGCTGGAAACAAGGGAGCGCCAGGAAGCCGAGGCAAGGAGTCCTCGGGCCAGCCGTCCCGTAAAGCACTGGCGGCCCACGTGCAAACGCGACAGAGACACAGCCACAGGCGCGTCTTGCCAGTGCCAGTCACGGCATCCATTGAACCTCTTCGCGGATCGGCATGAGTGACGACAGAACTCTAGAGGAGGTGAGTCAAGACAGGCTTTCAGAGACTTGATTACTGATCACCAGGCCTCCAGACAACCTTCTCTATCCCCTACGCTGGTGGGGACGACGAGCCCAGACCAGCAAGCCTCCCTGGCGCCCCGAGGGATGAGCTCGACTTTCCGGAGTCCCATGAACGACGTTTTGAGACTTACAGGAAGGCATGGTCAACGTGCCTTGATAGGATTCAGGTGCGATCGGATTGATTCGATGGCATTCGTGGACGACCGCTGAACCTTTGCCTTGCAGTCCATCGTCAAACAACTTTTGGAACCTCATATCGAAGCAGTGATACAGCAAGTTGAAGATGACAGTGCGGTGCCTGGTCTGCCACATCCAGAGTTGCCAGTCATTTCGATATCCAGTATGTCTTTAACGGAAAGCTAGAAGCTCTAGGGTTCTCATATGTCGTTCTACAGACCCTGTTTTTGGAGCTTCATTCCTGAACGACGTATGCAGTCGCTTGGACACACCATCTACCCACCTCTACCCTTCTGACTGCGTCAATCTGACCAGCGCAATGCGGGCTTTGATCACAGGGCTAGTGCAGGATACGGATGACGACATTCCTCGAGGTACGTTCCGCTCCTACATCCTCGATTGACAGCATTAATCTCAACCTGCATAGTGAAGCATAAAGTCTCTGAAAGACTAGCAAACTACGATATCAACTATCTCACTGCATGGTACAAGCACTATGTCTCTACTCAAGGCTCAAGACCAGTCTTGCTCGCGGTGCTACATAATTTTGAAGAATTTGATCCTACGGTGATGCAGGATGTGTTTTATATCTGCAGGTACGTCTCGTCCCACCTATTGCCCACTGGATTGTAGTTTTTGACGCTTTGATGAAAGCCAACAGCTCCCTGAACTACGGCTATCGTTCATCCTCTCGCTATCGACCCCTCTCCCAACCTACCTGCATATTGTGTATCCACGCGCAACGCTTGCGTGCCTAAGGATCCGGACTGTGGCTATCCCGAACGGTTTGTCTGTTCTCAACGACATACTGCTCCAGGTGCGCATTTTCTCGTTCTCTCAATCGATTCACCTGTATATTGACGAGAAAACAGACATTCCTCTCCCCGTTCTTCGACTCTGATGTCATCCTCGGTCCAGCAGCGTTGGAGCACATCTCCGACTTTTTCACGAGGCATAACAGAACATTGGACTCGTTGATCACCCTCATCCAGGTACGCACTAGCACTCCGTTTCATTCCTTACAAACTGGATTTCTGGCTGACGCGTCATACAGCTAGCCTACATGAAACATTTCTCCGTTGGCCCACTCACCTCCCTCCTCTACTCAACCCCCTCAACTCCATCCCCTGCTCTCCTCGAAGCTGCTCTCACAAGCATCCTGGCGACAAACGAAACCGCTATGGACGGAATTTCTGGCGCAGACGCGGCTAAAGAGAAAATCGTTGAACTGATTGATGAATCCCGTTCAAAAATCCAGAAACGATATAAAACGATACGGATTGCGTTCAACCTAACGCGGTTGATGCAGCTTTTCTTTGTCGGAGAAGGGTATAAAGGCTTGGGGTGGAACCTCGAGAACGATTTGTGCGCGATTTTCGGTGGCATGTTCCTGAAAAGGAAGGAGAAGAGCAGTGGGCTGGAGAGAAGTTTGGGGTACTTGAGTTTGATTTTAAAGTGAGGCTTTTACTTCCCTATTGTCTCGATTCTGAGCAACGAAACCTAACTCCGTTCGATGTAGGAAACTTAACACGGACCAACTACGCCGCCTGTCCCATGAAATACACGAATTCCTGCGATTAATAGACGCAGAAGGCGATGACAATTTGAGGGCGGCGCAAACCGAATTCAGCGACTTGACGCAGGGCCAGGCATCAGACGAAAACCATAAAACCGTCGCTGCTGAAATGGCGGATTGGATCGATGACTTCCTTAGGTTCGTCTTATTCTTTGAATACCAGCCCAACTCGTCCTTATATCCTTTCTTTGACCCATATAGGAACCTGCTGCTCGAACGGCTAGAAGACATCCCGCTATGGGAAGTTTGGTATACGGGTATGACGCCCTTCCCCTCCGAAGTAAGCTCCTGCCACCTCTCCCACTCGCTCTGGTATTGTATTTCCTAACGAAATCCGTCTTTTCCCTTTCATTTGTTTCTAGCTCGTCAACCCCTCGATCCGCGCCTCCCTCCTCTCGGGCCTCCTACGCCCACTCGAATTTGTCTCGTCATCCTCAACATCTTCGAATGCAAACACCCCAGGTGCAAAAGCCACGGAGATGACGACAGTGGTATCAGACGAATCGTTATGGAGACTCCCAGATACGAGCATCCTCTTCCGGCGGTACTTGGACAGCGGGAGGTTGATCAACGTGTATGACTGGTTCGAGAGCTTCCAAGCCGTTTTGGAGACTCAGAGGGAGGAGGTGAAGAAGGAGAGGGCGAGGGGGAAAGGGAAAGGACGGAAGAGCGGCAGTTCTGCTTCGCCGAGTAAGGGGAAGGGTCGAGGTGGCGGGAAGGCTAGTGCTACTGCGACGCCGAAGAGATCTCCTACGAAGAAAGCCCAACAGAGTCCCACCAAAATTCAGAAAGGGAAACAGCGGCAGCAACCTGGGGATGACGATGATGTTATGGACGAAGACGAGGAGGAAGAAGAGGAAGAGACGGAGGAGAAATGGCAGATCGAAGTACAAGCTCGGTTTATCAGGGCCTTGCATGAGTTGGATTACCTTGGGTTCATCAAGCACACGAAGAGGAGGGCGGATCATGTTGCGAGGACGGTGTTTGATATAAACGACGAGTAGTTCATTGTAGCCTCGTCAAATGGTCATTTGTGCCAATGGTAGTCCCGTGGCTCAATAAACGGATCTGGAGAAGGTCGCCTTGATTGGAAGTCGATTGGAAACTTGAGTGTGATTGATATCGTCTAGGTAGTTGTAATTTGAATTCGCCGGCAGGTGATGCCGTCTTCCAAGCATGAATAACCAAGTCTTCTCTGGACTCGCCAAAGAGTACATGTTGCGGCTCAACGACGCCTTCTTGTGTATGCTCCCAAGCATCGGAAAGCTGTCGTACGGTGACAGTAGTGGAAACACCGTCGCTATCACCAAGAAGGCGAAGACTAAGATGCGCGAGACCGGGTGGAATCTGCATGCCCTTCAAGGGGTTCAGCAGCATCTCTGGGATTCCAGATATACCAAACGACTCGATGTGTAGAAATTGAGACATTTCGTCGGGCAGAAAGGGGCTGAAGGCAAATAAGTGCCTTTTAAGTCTGAGATATGCAAAGACGTCAGTCCCGAGAGGACCCTCAGGCTTCCCCCGAAACCCGCATGCAGATCGAGGTGGGTCAAGCGAACACGTGAAAACTGGTGGATAATCCAACCCTCGAGCTCCATCCCCAGGCTTCAAGACGCTTCAGGTTCGGTGGGTGACTATTCCCGAACACGTTCTCCAATCGCAGAAGCGGTTGACGTCTGCCGCTCCGAAACGCGACATCGAGAAGAAGATCCTCGAGACCGCTGAAATTTCCTCCGAGGAAGTATTGTGCATTAAATCTCCCTTCCAGGTCATCCTCCTCATCGGAAAGCCCTACCCATTCCAGAGTGAGCGACTTGATCTTGCTCGACTTTTTCGTGCAGAGTGTTAAGCAAACCGAGGTCCACTGCAGGAACTGAGCGGTGATATCTGTGGGTGTTGGGTCTGTCTTGTCTATATGAGACCGATAGCTTCTGGTCCTTGGCGTGCTTTGCCATGAATCTGAGTACCTGGCAACTCGTCCACGACTTTGACGAAAAGAGATGCAATTCCACCCAGAAGTCAGGACACCCAAGAATGGTAGATTGCCAGAGATGCGAAACGTGATGGAGTTGTATATATCGCAGAGTGTTCTCTTTATATTTATGCCCGTCTATATCCCTCTGCCCTACGAGCAGCAGGATCGTGCATAGGATTTTTGGTGAGAGTCGGGAGATGGGTGAGCACTGAGAGGGTTTTCCGCTGACGCTTCGATTAGCTCGCTCTGGAGCCGTCTGGGTGTTTGCATTGTGGGGTCCCATTTGCCATACGAGAATTTCGCCCGCTTTCTGTTAGCGTGCCTGTGAAGGTGTGTGTGTGTGTGTTGTTGTTGGATTGGTGTTGGACGTGGAAGTGCAATTGAAATCGCCGTGACGAGACCTGCTAAGTAATCACTTCTCGCGCGCCCCTGCTTCTGCTGGCGGATGGCTGATAGAAGGACCGATTACGAGGACAGCCATCTCCAGCCTTCTCCTCTTGCGCTCTCCCACTACATCCTCACTAGCGTAATTCTCCCTCGACCATTAACTCTGACAGTGTTGATGCAAAAATACGTGCCGTAGCGGTTTTTCCCTGAACGGCAGGTCTCGAACGTTCGACCTCGTTCAAATACTGTCAACATCCATGCACAATATCTTCCCTTCGTCACTGTTTCTCCCTCCACTTGGACCCATTCTTGCGTCCGTGTTCTAGCAATCAGTCCCTGTACCTACTCCTCTACTGAATTCTGGGCGTCGTTGGCTGCATACTATGGCTTCAATCGGTGCCCACAGTATGAAGACGAGGGACTATCCCCCACCATGGCCTCATACATTCTACTCACGCCCATGAATCCGGCACCGACTGAAGGCAGTGCATTGCTATGTCGTGCTGTGGCGTGTTGACAAGCCTTTGCTCACAGGCTCGAGTCCGCTGCCCAGCTGATCCGCAGCCTCACCTTATATCGTCCTCAGCTTTACGTTTGCCGAATGGCAGGAGCTCCTACCACCATTGCAATCCAACCCGATTCACGCAATCTTCAAATTCAGCAACAGATTATCCATGTTGTCTCTGGAAATCAGTACTTTTGGGGGCAAGGTGAGGAATCAAAACTGGAGTGTTTCTATGTGTCATAATGCTAAGATTGGGGTTCAGACCTCATTCTTCGACTAAACCCGATCCGGGGTGCCTCTCACACCCGAAACCGAAAGACCTCGCCCCCCGATTCGGAGTGTTTTCCTGGAACCAGAGAAGAGGTGGTCCAGAATATCACTTTCTGGGCTGACGCCATGGATTCGGTGCCCAGGGCCAAGGAAAGAGTTATAAAGACTCCTCCTACAACTTGGGGCTGGCCGAATAGGAGTGGAGACTTCCCGTTCCTGGCTGCGACCCGGCGCCATTACCGATACCATCCCCAATCCTCTGCCGCGGTGGTAGAGATCCCGACCCCCCATATCTACTGGCTTCACGGCTTTGCTGGTTCGGGGAAATCCGCTATTTCCCTCAAAATAGCCAATGTATTCGAAGGCTCTGGGCGCTTGCTCGCGAGCTACTTTTTCTTCCGTAACGCGGGTGACAGAAGCACGCTGAACGGATTCGCCGCGACGTTGTCAAGCCAGCTGGCATCTGTGCTGCCTGCGACGATGCCGCTCCTCGAAGCCGCTTTGAAGGCCGACTCAGGTTTGCTGGACAAAAACGCTTCCTTGACTCGGCAGATGGAACATTTGGTCTACGAACCGTTCAAGGCTATCATGAAAGGGGACGTTCTCAACGAGGCCCGTGCCAAAGGAGCTTTCATCATTGTCATCGACGGACTGGATGAATGTGAAGACAAGCGAGGGGTAGAGGAGCTCATTGATCATATGCTCAGCTTCTTCAAGCAGCACCCAACGATCCCACTCAGAGTCTTCATTGCGAGTCGAGTCGAACAACACATCCGTGCTCGACTCGAGGTCGATGGGGTCTGGTTGAGCGACCTCAACAGCTATAGGACATGGGATGATATCGAGACATTCCTACATGCTTCGTTTCATGACGTGGCAAAGCGAGACCGGGTCATCCGAGCATATGTTCAAGCGCACGGAGAATGGCCAACGCAATCGGATATGTATCGCTTAATGAAGCATATAGGCGAATCCTTCATTCTTGCGTCATTGATCTTCAAATTCGTCGTCCACCCAGCCACAGAAGACGATCCCTCGACTCCAATGGAACGACTCCCTCGTACGCTTCAGATGAATGGCCTCGACAGCCTGTACATCCAAACACTTTCCCGTTCTCAACATCTCTATCATTTCAGCAACGTTATCTCCACTATCGCGCTCCTTCGCTATCCACTTCCGATTGCTGGAATATCACGCCTTCTTGGGATCGAAGTTTTTGAAGTCGTTCGCGTCCTGCTGAACTTGCAAGCGATTATTCATGTCCCGGGAACCGACGACGAAGGCACTGTGACGCTCTGTCATACCTCCCTCCGCGACTTCCTCACCACCGAAAGCCGCTCAGGATCATTCTTTGTCTCACCTTCATTTCATCTCCATCTGTCGTACCATCTCGTTTCCTCCACCTTTGAAGGCTTGAAGGTTAAGACGGATGAGCCGGTCTGCGACTATCACTGCTGGGATCCATTTATTTTGCAGCCTGCAAGATCGGCGCAAAACGGATCCAAACACTAGAAAATACTGATAGGTATTTTGTAGGACCCAATATGTACACAATTGACGGCTTTAGTATCTAATCAAAATTTGGCACATTGAGGGAATTTTGGGGGTGTCAATATCTATTGTTTTGGAGGTATTATGCCCCTGTCAAGAT
>SDEE01000537.1:0-34655 GCA_004126415.1 Candolleomyces aberdarensis | reverse complement strand
TGACGACATGGGAGGGAAAGCGGGTCCAGGAAGCAACTCGCTCAGCTGGCACACTAGCGTGATATATACCCTTTTCCGACGACCCTAAGCCCTTGCCTGTTCTTGGGCATCAATTTTGACGAGTTCGCTTGCGCCACACGTGTTGGCAGGCACGAACGAAAGGTACCGCACAAGTGGCCCCAACATCGTCTCTGGTTCTGTAGGATCGTCACTCGTCACCGCGTCACCTTGCTCACCATAGATTGCGGGGCGGCCACCGCGTAGACTCAAATGACGGCATTACCGTCGGGTTCGACCGTAGCGAACAAAGAGTCATGATCTCAGGGTCAGGCTCATTAGGAGACACGTCGTCTGCAGCGTCAAACTCTTCTGACAACGACCATGGTGAAAGGGTCTTCTCGAAAGACTCGCAAACTCGAGCTCAAGCCACCAAAGATCCACCCGAGTGACTCGAAAGATGACGATACCCCGGACACATTTCAGAGCACTCTCAAGTATGGCGCGTTCATTGACCTACCTCTGGACATCCTTTGCGAGGTACCGACTTGGTCTTACAGCACCGCCATATTCTCCAGGACTCTAACATGATGCTGCACAGATATTCAAGCTCCTGCCCCCGCTCAGCTTGCTACAGCTCGCACGCACAGCCAAGTCGTGCAGAAAGTTTCTAATGAGTCGTGCTTCAAAGTCCTTTTGGACTTGCGCCCTATCCGATGTGGAAGCCCTTCCACCCTGTCCTGACGACATGTCAGAGCCCCATTACGTCCATCTTATGTTCTCTAACGATTGTCATGTACGTATGGATTCAAACCAAACTGCCAGCCGGGCTGGAATCTTGCTGCTAATCCCACTTGTTTTGTTAAGGACTGTCTCCGACCGTTGTCGGAACTCATGGAGGATGGCGATGAGTTGCACCTCTATCTCGAAGCACGAACCCAGCTATGCAGGGCGTGTAGTCTTAAACAGTGCGTAGCTCAGCCTTGTCGGATGCATTAATTCTCATAGCCTTTGTTGCAGTTTCAAACGCTGGGGAGACCTTCCTGAGGGAGTTACACTCGCCCTGTCGGAGTTTGTCCTTGCAACGACAAACCGTCTGACGAAAGACGAATTGAAAGATTCAAATAAATATTCTCGACACCGCGGTGAGCTTGACTTGTCTATCTGGGTGCTCGGGTTTCCGGTTGACAACTGCGCCTCTTCCTAGAACCGCAGCGAGTCCTAAATCAGCGAACCAGATTTCATGTCAAAACGGCTTTGGCATTACATTCTGAGTACCAGAAAATCAAAGGGACGAAAGCCAAGAAAGCTTGGAAGGATAACCAGAGGAAGCTCTGGGTCACAAAAGAAGAGGTGTGCTCACAAACGATAAATTTACCATTCACCGTCTTCTCTCTCTCTGATCATAATTGCCCTTCTCTGTGTAGCACGCCAATGCTTGCAAAGTTTACTTTGACAAGGCAGAGGAAATAGCAAAAGTTCGTGATGGCGAACTGAGAGTGCAGCGCATAGAGCGGTAAGGGTCTCCCTAACGCTACTGATGAGGCCGATATGCTGACGTTGATACCAGGGTCCGAGAAAAATTAATGGACTTGGGTAAGAAATCGGTCGCTTTTTTAACGGAGTTATAGTCGATTCTTATTCAACGTCAGGGTGGGGCGAGGAGCTCAAATTTACCGTAGGAAAGCTCCCTTCTGAGGTGTATGACTGGTGCTATTCATCTCCAGCAAAGGAGCTGACCGATAAGGGTGCGTCCCTCCCCTGATAACCATACGAAATCACTGATCCAGGTAAACTTTCGACAGAATGGGAATCAGTAAAGGATCAAATCGTCTCCTCGATGGAGAGAACCAGGGAGGCGCGCCTCAAAATCGATATCCGAAAGCTACTGAAACAACGCATTGTCACTTGGGTAAAGCCAGCATATGTGTCGTTCTTCTTCTCTCAACCGCCCAACACCCTCATCCCAACGTTCCACGAAGTGTGTCTGACGGAAGCCTTCCGCACACCGCTATGCACTCTACCCCTCGACCAAAAACTCTCAGCCGATCTCTTCGAAAGTGCCATCGCGCAACTGCCAGCGTTCGCAGAGGAATGGAGAAACCACAGGATCGAGCAAGTCCTCACCTTAGTTCGAAATTCCCCCACATACAAGGCCACTCCCGCGAACGACATTACCGCTGATGCAGTCCTCCCGCTCGCTTCTACGATCTTCAAGTGCGCCGACTGCAAAGAAAGGCTGGTGTACCCTTCGGTCCTGACGCACCAATGTCTGTTTGCCGCAATATCGCTGCCCAAAATCGAAGATTTCGTCTATGCCATGCCAACGCCGACAACACCTCGGGAAATTCACATTCCTAACGTGCCTAGCATCATGAACGACGTTTCGCTCCTTCTCTTTTCATTAAATTATTCTATGATATGGAAGGGTTTGGGGACTGTCAAGTTTGACGATGACGCGCACCAACACGCTCTGTTGATGCTAGATGCACTTGACCTGAGTCGTACCAAGACCACGGTGGACGAGATGGAAGCAAAGCAGCCCTATGTGGAGTGTCTTTGTCAATGTTTTTGGGAACCCGCGGCCAGGAAACCGACTGCCATGCCTACTAAGATATCGACCAGGAGCGGCCAGGCACCAAACCCAACTCCAGGCGAATCGCAACCAGCATTGACTCCTCGGGAGAGGTGGGCCGCGAGGTGGCTCAGAGCGGTAAGGACCGCCTACCTCCTAGTAACGAAACACAACCCGTGGCTTACGACAATGATCGTCCGACAGATCCAGGTGTGCCGGAAACACAAACTCCCAGAGCCTCGTCCAGAATGCTTTGCAAAACTCGAAGGTCAAGATCTTGTTCTCGCCACGATGGAACAAGAAAGAAAGTCGGGTCAGACTGAGTCGACAGCCAGTGTCTGTTTCGTGTGCATGCGTCCCCACCGCTTCTGGACCGGGGATCTCGCAAGCCACCTTCTACGTGAGTGAGTGTGCATATTTCTCCCCCCGATTCTTACCCCCGGAACTGTGCTGACTGACTCACTCGATGCTAGCCATAAAGTTGATCATCCGGATGGGATCGATGGGGTGAGAGAATATGTCGATGCGGCGACACTACAGAGGGTCTGCTTGTATAAGTGGGAAGCATATGTTGAACTCGGAACGGGAGCTTGAACCGTGGTCTTAGATTCAAATTTTTTGCATCTTTACGCTGAATCTTACGAGCACATGTTTTGACGGATGCTAATTTATGTGAGTTGGCAAGTCCCTGGGATTGGATCTCAAAGACGGTTTTACAGGAGTGAAGCTACGACGAATCCGAGCTTTGGAGCAAAGCTCAGAATCGGAACTATGCTGAGCGCTGATGCTGAAGAGGTACGAGAACAAGCGAAACTTGGAGGCAAATCCGCTCTTGTGAATCCTTGCCTTCTCATGTGGTCCTTCCGTTATTTTCGCAAAAATTGTACACCATGACTTTCCCTTCGGTGCCCATGTCAGAAAGGAAGGCGGGATTGCTTTGACGACATGGGAGGGAAAGCGGGTCCAGGAAGCAACTGGCTCAGTTGGCACATTAGCGTGATATATACCCTTTTTCGACGACCCTAAACCCTTCCCTTTTCTTGAGCATCAATTTTGGCGAGTTCGCTTGCGCTACACGTGTTGGCAGGCACGAACGAAAGCTATTGCACAAGTGGTCCCAACTCTGTATGTCGTCTGTTTCTGTAGAGTCGTCGGTCGTCACCTTGCTAGCCACGGATCTATTGTAGCCGCACGTGGATTCCGGTGCCGGCATCGCTGTCGGGACTATGATTCATAAATCTCAGGGTAGTCTGCGGAGTGATATCAGACTCTTCTTACAACGACCATGGCGAAAGGGTCTTCTCGAAAGACTCGCAAACTCGACCCACCAAAGAACTACCCGGGTGATTTGAAAGATAACGATACCCCGGGCGCTTCTCAGAGCACTCTCAGGCATGACTCGGACGTGCTCGTTGACCTACCTCTGGATATCCTTTGCGAGGTACTGGCTCGGTCTTGCAGTATCTCTGTCCCAGAGTTTCTTGAGTGTTCTGACATGTCGCACAGATATTCAAGCTCTTACCCCCGCTTGACTTGCTCCAGCTTGCACGCACAGCAAAGTCATTCAGAAAATTCTTAATGAACCGGGCTTCAAAGTCCATCTGGACTGACGTCCTATCCGCTGTGGAGGACCTTCCACCCTGCCCTGATGATCTGTCAGAGCCCCAGTATGCCTATCTTATATTTTGTAATAATTGCCATGTAAGTCGATTGAAAGTGCTGGGCTGCAATTTCGCTAATCCCGCTTGTCCGATAATCAAGGACTGTCTTCAACCGTTGTCAGAACTCCTGAAGGATGGCGAGGCGTTGCTCCTCTATCTCGAAGCACGAACCCAGTTATGCAGGGCGTGTAGTCTCAAACAGTGCGTGCATCAGCATCGCGTCCCTTGTCGGATGCCTTGACTCTTATCACCTTCGTTGCAGTTTCAAACGCTGGAAAGAACTTCCTGAGAAAGTCCCACCCTCGCTGGCAGAATTTGTACCGGCAACGACAAATTGTTTGACAAAATCTGAAGTGAAAGGGTTGGATAGATATAATCGGAAATGCAGGGGTGGGTTCGACTCATCTATCTGGGCGCTTGGGTTTCCGGTTGACGATCTCGCCTTTTTAGAACCTCAGCAAAGGCGAGACAAGCGAACCAGATTTCACGTCAACACGGCTCTGGAATTACATGCGGAATACAAGAAACACAAAGGGACGAAAGCTAAGAATGCTAGGATGGAGAACCAGAAAAAGCTCTGGGTCGCAAGAGAAGAGGTGCGCCCACAAACGATAATTTTATCACCCACCGTCTTCTCTCTCTGATCGCGATCGGCTTTCTTTGTGTAGCACGCCAATGCTTGCGAAGGCTATTTCAGAAAGATGGAGAATAAAGCACGGATACTTGCTGAAGAACTGAGAGTGCTGCGTCTGAAGCAGTAAGGGTGTCCCCAACGCTACTGAGGAGACCGATATGCTGACTTTGTTGTCAGGATCCTAGAAAGATTAATAGACTTGGGTAAGATATCGATCGTTTTTTCGACAGAGTCATTGTCGGTTCACATTTAACGTCGTTAGGCTGGGCCGAGGAGATCAATTTTCTTGGAGGGCAGCTCCCCTATGAGATCCGTCACTCGTCCTATTCATCTCCAGTAGAACTGACCGATGAGGGTGCGTCCCCCCTTCCCATTGTCATACGAAATGTCTGATTCAGGTAAACCTTCGGCAGCATGGGAATCGATGAAGGATCAAGTGGTCAGCGTAATGGAGAGATCTAGGGAAGCCCGCCTCAAAACCGATATCCGAAAGCGAGTCAACCAATGCATCGACACTTGGGTCAGGCCAGCATACGTGTCCTTCTTCTTCTCCCAACCGCCCAACACCATCATTCCAACGCTCCCTGAAGTCTGTCTGACAGAAGCCTTTCGCACACCGCTGTGCACTCTACCCCTCGACCAAGACCTCTCAGCCGATCTCTTCGAAAGCGCCATCGCACAGCTGCCAGCTATCGCAGAGGAATGGAGAAACCACAGGATCGAACAAGTCCTCACCCTAGTTCGAGAATCCCCCACATATAAGGCCATTCCTGCGAACGACATTACGGCTGATACAGTCCTCCCGCTCGCTTCTACGGTCTTCCACTGTGGCAACTGCAAAGAAAGACTCGTGTACCCTTCGGTCCTTGTGCACCAATGTCTGTTTGCCGGAATGTCGCAGCCCAAACTTGAAGATTTTGTCTATGCCATGCCAACGCCGATGATAACACCTCAGGACATCCACATTCCTCATGTGCCTAACATCACGAACGATATTTCGCTCGTTGTTTACTCATTAAATTATTTCTCGATATGGAAGGGTTTGGGGACTGTCAGCATTGACGACGAAGCGCACAAACATGCTTTGTTGATGCTAGATGCACTTGACTTGAGTCGTACCGAGACCACGGTGGACGAGATGGAAGCAAATCAGCCTTATGTGGAGTGTCTTTGTCAATGTTTTTGGCCACCCGCGGCCAAGAGACCTCCTGCCGTGCGTACTAGGATGTTGACCAGGAGCGGTCGGGCACCAAACCCAGCTCCAGACGAATCACAACCACTGGCATTGGATCCCCGGAAGAGGTGGGCTGCGAGTTGGCTCAGAGCGGTAAGGACCGCCTTCCTCCTGCTAACGAACGAAACACAACCCGTGGCTTATGACGTTGTTAACGTCCGACAGATCCAGATGTGTCGGAAACACAAACGCTCGGAGCCTCGCCCGGAATGCTTTGCAAAGCTCGAAGGTCAAGACCTGGACCTTGTTCTCGCCACGAAAGAAAAAGAAAAGACGTCGGGAGAGAGTGCTTTGTCGACGCGTCCTGTTTGTTTTATGTGCATGCATTGCAGCTTCCGTCACCAGGGCCTCGAAAACCACCTTCTCCTCGAGTGAGTGTACATTTGTCTCCCGACTTCTAATCCCCGGAACTGTGCTAATTGACACGCTTGATAATAGCCACAAAGTCAATCATCCGGATGGGATCGATGGGGTGAGAGACTATGTCAGTGCGGCGAAACTACAGAGAGTCTACTTGTCTGAGAGGGAACAGTATGTTGAGCTCGGAGATGAGGCTTGAAAGTACCGCGGTATTAGATTCAAATTTTGTGGATCTTTATGCTGAATCTTACGACCACATTGTGTTGATGGACGTTGATCTATGTGAGTTGGCAAGTCGTACTGGATTTTGACCTCAAAGATGGTTTCAAGTTTACTGGAGTGGAACTACGAAAAATCCGAGCGTTAAAGCAATGGTCAGAATTGGAACTATGCTGGGCGCCGATACTGAGGACTCAGAAGTACGAGAACAAGCAGACCATGAAGCCGCCGAATCCGCTCTTGTGAATCCTCGCTCTCGTGTGATTCTTCTGTTTTTCACAGATATTTGTACACCAGAAATCCCCTTGGTGCTTCCTACAGCTTTCTATTTGCATACAGCTCCGAGGCGTATGTCGTCTCTTGTCGCCTTGCTAACCAGAGCGTACTAGCCACCACGTGGATGCCGGTGTACAGCCCCAATTCCGGCATTGCCATCTGTCGGGTTCAACGGTCTCATTCAAAACAGTCTCAGTCGTCTGTGCGGAGTGATATCAAACTCTTCTTTCAACCACCATGGCGAAAGGGTCCTCTCGAAAGACTCGCAAACTCAACCCGCCAAAGAACCGCCTGAATAATTCGAGAGATAAAGACACTCCGGGCGCTTCTGATCGCACTCTCAAGCATGACCCGCTCATCGACCTACCTCTGGATATCCTTTGCGAGGTAATGACTCGGTCTTGCAGTACCTCTATCCTAGAGAATTTGAGTGCTCTAACATGTCATACAGATATTCAAGTTCTTACCCCCGCTTGACTTGCTCCAGCTTGCACGCACTGCAAAGTCTTTCAGAAAGTTTCTAATGAACCGGGCTTCAAAGTCCATCTGGACTGATGTCCTATCCACAGTGGAGGATCTTCCACCCTGCCCTGACGACCTATCAGAGCCCCAGTATGCCTATCTTATATTTTCTAATAATTGCCATGTACGTATGGATTCAGGCAAAGTGCCGGGGTCCACCCTCGCTAATCCTGCTTGCCCCATCAAGGACTGTCTTCGACCGCTGTCGGAACTCCTGAAGGATGACGAGGCGTTGCTCCTCTATCTCGAAGCACGAATCCAGCTATGCAGGGCGTGTAGTCTCAAACAGTGCGTGCCTCAGCATCGGGTCCCCCTTGTCGGAGGCACTAATTCTTATAACCTTTGTTGCAGTTTTCAACGCTGGAAAGAACTCCCTGAGAAAGTTACACTCTCGCTAGTGGAATTCGTGCCGGCAACGACAAATCGGTTGACAAAAAATGAAGTGCAAGGGTCGAATAAATATCATCGGAAATACAGAGGTGGGTTTGACCTGTCTATCCGGGTGCTCGGGTTTTCGGTTAACGATCGCGCCTTTTAAGAGCCTCAGCAGCTCGAAGACAAGCGAACCAGATTTCACGTCAACACGGCTCTGGCATTACATGCGGAATACAAGGAAATCAAAGGGACTCAGACAAAGAATGCTTGGATGGAGAACCAGAGGAAGCTCTGGGCCACAAAAGAAGAGGTGTGTTCAGAAACGATAAATTTATCATCCGCTGGCTTCTCTCTCTCCAATCATGATTGACTTTCTTTTTGTAGCATGTCAGTGCTTGCGAAGGCTATTTTAACAAGATAGAGAAAAGAGCACAAATACGCGATGGAGAAATAAGAGTGCGGCGTATGGAGCAGTAAGCCTAAGGGTCCCCTCAATGCCACTGAGGATACCAATATGCTGACTTTGGTATCAGGGTCCGAGAGAAATTAGTAGGCTTGGGTAAGTTATCGGTCGCTTCTGTCAGAGTTATTGTCGGTTCTTATTCAACGTCGTCAGGGTGGGCCGAGGAACTCAATCTTTCTTGGGGACAGCTCCCTTATGACGTCTATGCCTGGTGCTATTCACTTCCAGCAAAGCTGCTGACCGATGAGGGTGTGTCCCCTCTCCCGATAGCCAAATGAAAACACTGATTCAGGAAAACCTTTGACAGAATGGGAATTAGCGAAAGATCAAATGGTCAGCGCAATGGAGAGATCCAGGGAGGCCCGCCTCAAAGTCGATATCCGAAAGCGGCTGAACCATCGCATCGACACCTGGGTCAAGCCAGCGTACACATCCTTCTTCTTCTCCCAATCACCCAGCACCATAATCCCAACGCTCCACGAAGTGTGTCTAACAGAAGCCTTCCGCACACCGCTATGCACTCTACCCCTTGACCGCGACCTCTCAGCCGATCTCTTTGAAAGCGCTATCGCGCAACTGCCAGGGTTTGCAGAGGAATGGAGACACCACAGGACCGAACAAGTCCTCACTTTGGTTCGAAAGTCCTCCACGTACAAGGCTGTTCCTGCGAACGACATTACGGCTGGCACAGTACTCCCACTTGCTTCTACGGTCTTCCACTGCGACAACTGCAACAGAAAGTTGATGTACCCTTCAGTCCTTACACACGGATGTCTGTTCGCCCAATTATCACAGCCCAACATCGACGATTTCATCTACGCCATGCCAACACCCATAACACCCCAGGAAATTCAGGTTCCTAGTGTGCCCAGCATCACCAACGATGTTTCGCTCCTTTTACTCTCAATATCAGATAATGGTTCGATATGGCAGGGTTTGGGGAGTGTCAAGTTCGATAATGAAGCGCACAAACACGCTTTGTTGATGCTAGATGCGCTGGGCTTGAGTCGTATGAAGACTACGGTGGACGAGATGGAGGCAAATCAGCCATATGTGGAATGTCTTTGTCAATGCTTCTGGGAACCTGGAGCTAAGGGGCCTCCTGTCAAGTCTAAGAGGTCAACCAGGAGGACTCAAGCAGAAAGCCTAACACCAGATGAATCGCAACTTCGCCGTAAGAGGAAGGCTGCGAGGTGGACCAAAGCGGTAAAGGACCGTCTTCCTCACGAAACACAACCGGTGGCTAACGACATTCGGCAGATCCAGGTGTGTCGGAAACACAAATATCCAGAGCCTCACCCAGAATACTTTGCAAAACTCGAAGGTCAAGACCTCGTTCTAGCCAAGACGGAAAACGAAAAAACCTCGGGTGAGACGTGGTCGACAGGCCCTGTATGTTTCATGTGCATGCATCCTTGCTTCCCCAACCAGAGCCTTGAAAACCACCTTCTACGGGAGTGAGTGCACATCTCTCTTCCCCAATTGTGATCCCCGGAATTGTGCTGATTGACGAACTTGACAATAGCCACAACGTCGATCATCCGGATGGAATTGATGGACTGAGAAACTATGTCGATGCGGCGAGATTACAGAGGGTTTACTTGCATCAGCAGGAAGCATATGTTGAACTCGGAGAGGGAGCTTGAAAGGTCATCATACCGCGGTCTTGGGTTCAAGTTTTGCACATCTTTATGCTCAATCTTACGGCCACATGTGTTGACGGATGCTGATCTATTTGATTGAGAAGTCCCACTGGGATTGAATCTCAAAATTGTTTTACTGGAGTGGAGTTACAGAAAATCCGAGCTTTGGACCAATGCTCAGAATTAGAACCATACTGAGCGCTGATACTGAAGAAGTACGAGAACAGGTAGAGCTTGGAGCCAAATCCGCTCTTCTGAATCCCTCTCGCAGTTTAATCCATTTTGGAATCTTCTGTTTTAGCAAAAAATTGTGCACCAGAGCTTTCCCATCGATGCTTCCGACTGCAGATTTCGATTTGTGCGCTCGAAGATGTCACGGACTCATCTGAGTCATCATCGCCCCGGGATGCCGGTGCACAGCCCCAATTCCGGTTCCGGCATCGCTCTCGGGTTCAGCGGACTGAGACTCAGAGTCAGTCTCGGGGTCATTCAGGCAAGTCGTCTGCGGAAAGTGGTAACAAACTCTTCTTTCAACCACCATGGTGAAAGGGTCCTCTCGAAAGACTCGCAAACTCAACCCGCCAAAGGACCGCCCCAATAATTCGAGAGATAAAGACTTAAATGCCCCGAGCACTTCTGGTCGCACCCCCAAGCAGGACCTGCTCATCGACCTACCTCTGGACATCCTTTGCGAGGTGCTGACTCGGCCTTGCAGTACCTCCATCCCAGAGATTCTTGAATCCTCTAACATGCCTTGCAGATATTCAAGCTCTTGGCTCCGATCGACTTGCTCCAACTTACATGGACAACCAAGTCGTTCAGAAAGTTTTTGATGAATCGCGCTTCAAAGACCATTTGGACCCACGTCTTATCCGCTGTTGAAGACCTCCCCCCCTGTCCTGACGACCTATCAGAACCCCAATATGCCTATCTTATGCTTTCTAATAATTGCCATGTAAGTATGGATTCAAAGCAAAGTGCCGGGCTGCAATTTCGCTAATCCCACTTGTCCTGTCAAGGACTGTCTTCGACCTTTATCGGAACTCCTGAAGGATGGCGAGGCGTTGCTCCTCTATCTCGAAGCACGGACCCAGCTATGTAGGGCATGCAGTCTCAAACAGTGCGTACCTCAACATCAGGTCCCTTGTCGGACTCGGATGCATTAATTATAATAACCTTTGTTGCAATGATACGCAGTTTCAAATGCTGGAAAGAACTTCCTGAGAAAGTTACACTCTCGCTGACCGAGTTCGTCCCCGCAACGACGCATTGTTTGACGAAAGATGAAGTGGAAGGGTCAAAGGTTTATTATGGGAAGCGCAGGGGTGGGCGTGGCTTATCTGTCTGGGCATCTAGGTTTCGAGCTGACGATCACGCCTTTTTAGAATCTCAGCAAGCCAAGGAAAAGCGAACCAGATTTCACGTCAACACGGCTCTGGCATTACATGCGGAATACAAGCAAAGCAAAGGGCCGAAAGCGAAAAACGCTTGGATGGAAAACCAGAGGAAGCTCTGGGTCGCAAAAGAGAAGGTTTGCTAACGGATGATAGATTTATCATTCTCCATCTCCTCTATCTGATCACGATTGCCTTTCTCTGTGTAGCACGTCAATGCTTGTGAAGTCTATTTTATCAAAGTAGAAGAAAGAGAAGAAGAACGCGAGGAAGAAATGAGATATCAGCGTGTGGAGCAGTAAGGATCTCCTCAATCCTATTGATGAGACTGATATACTGACTTTGGTATCAGGGTCCGAGAAAAGTTAGTGGGCTTGGGTAAGATATCTGTCGCTTGTTTCACAGCGCCATTGTCGGTTCTTATTCAACGTCGTCAGGGTGGGCCGAGGAACTCGATTTTTCTGGAGGAGAGCCCCCTTACGAGGTGTATGATTGGTCCTATTCATCCCCAGCGAAGGAGCTGACCGATGAAGGTGCGTTCCCTCTCCCGATAGCCATACAAAATCACTGATTTAGGTGAACTTCGTCCAGAATGGGAATCAGTGAAGGATGAAATGGTCAGCGCAATGGAAAGATCCAGGGAGGCCCGCCTCAAAGTCGATATTCAAAAGCAGCTGAACCATCGCATCGATACTTGGTTAAAGCCAGCATACGTGTCCTTCTTCTTCTCCCAACCGCCCAGCACCATCATCCCAACGCTCCACGAAGTGTGTCTGACAGATGCCTTCCGCACGCCGCTATGCACTCTACCCGTCGACCAAGACCTTTCAGCCGATCTCTTCGAAAGCGCCATCGCACAGCTGCCAGCGATTGCAGAGGAATGGAGACGCCACAGGATCGAGCAAGTCCTCACCTTAGTTCGAAAGTCCCCAACATACAAGGCCATTCCCGCGGGCGACATTACAGCTGATACAGTCCTCCCGCTCGCTTCTACGGTCTTCCACTGCGGCAACTGCAACGAAAGAATCACATACCCTTCGATCCTTGCACACCGATGTCTTTTTGCCGAACCATGGCGGCCCAAAATTGAAAATTTCGTCCACGCCATGCCAACGCCAATAACACCCCGGGGGGTTGAAATTCCTAACGTGCCCAGCATTACCAACGACGTTTCGCTCTTTTTCCTTTCAATATCGGATTATGTTTCGATATGGAAGGGTTTGGGGAGTGTCAAGTTTGACAATGAAGCACATCAACATGTTTCATTGATGTTAGATGCGCTTGGCTTGAGTGGCGCAACGACAGTGGATGAGATGGAAGGACAGCAGCCCTATGTGGAATGTGTTTGTCAATGCTTTCTGGAACCTGGAGATAGGAGACCTCCTTTCAAGTCTAAGAGGTCAACCAGGAGGAGCCAGGCTCAAGACCTAACTCCCGACGAATCGGTTCCACGGAAGAGGAAGGCTGCGAGGTGGATCAAAGCGGTAAGGACCATTTTCCTCCGAACGAAACACAGCTGGTGGCTCACGACATGACCGTCCCACAGATCCAGGTGTGTCAGAAACACATGTACCCAGAGCCTCACCCAGAATGCTTCGCAAAACTCGAAGGTCAAGACCTCGTTCTCGCCAAGACGGAAAATGAAAAAATGTCGGGTCAGACTTTATCAGCAGGCCCAGCATGTTTTATGTGCATGCGTCCCCACTTCCGTAGCTGGAGTTTCGAAAACCACCTTATACAGGAGTGAGTGCGCGTGTTTCTCACTCAAATATCTAATCCCCGGAACTGTGCTGACCGACAAACTTGGCGATAGCCACAAACTCAATCATCCGGATGGGATCAATGGGCTGAGAGACTATGTCAATGCGGCGAAAATACAGAGGAACTACCTCCATCGGCGGGAACCGTATCTTGAACTTGGAGATAGATCTTGAAAGGACACCCCTCGGTCTTAGATTCAACACAGGTGCATCTTGACAAGACTGAATCTTGAAAATTGTTTTTACTGGAGCGGAGCCACCAACGATTCGGACTTTAGAGCAATGCTCAGAATTAAAGCCATGCTACTGGTACTGAAGAAGGACGAAAACAAGGAAACCTTGGAGCCAAATCCGTAGTATGTACTTGTGAAGCCTTACCTTCTAGTGGGATCCATTTTGGAGTCTTGTGTTTTAAAAACAAACAGTAAATCAGACCTTTCCCAACGCTTTCGATCTGGTTGCAGGCAGTGAGAAGATGAGATGACAGAGGGTCTAGATACACTCATTGCACCCGCCTCCATTGTAAAGTTAATGTTTCGAACCTTCGATAAGTAGCAACGGAGCTCGTCTTGATGACTTTAGAGGGCGTTGAGGCTATGATCACGGATTGTGGCCACACGTGGATTCCGGTGCCGGCATTCCTGTCGTGTTCAACAGACTCGGAGTCAGAACCGTCTCAGAGTCATCAACAGACCAGCCGTCTGCGGGGAGTGATAACAAACTCTTCTTTCAACCACCATGGCGAAAGGGTCCTCTCGAAAGACTCGCAAACTCAACCCACCAAAGAACCACCCGAGTGGTTCGAAAGATAAAATTACACGAGGCGCTTCTCGGAGCGCTCTCAAACATGACGTGCTCGTTGACCTACCTCTGGACATCCTTTGCGAGGTACTGATTCGGTCTTGCAATATCTCCATCTCAGATATTCTCCAGCGCTCTGACGTGGTGCTACACAGATGTTCAAGCTCCTACCTCCACTTGACTTGCTCCAGCTTGCACGCACTGCCAAGTCTTTCAGAAAGTTTCTAATGAACCGGGCTTCAAAGTCCATCTGGACTCATGCCCTATCCACTGTGGAGGACCTCCCACCCTGCCCTGACGATCTTTCGGAGCCTCAGTATACATACTTGATGTTCACAAATCACTGTCACGTAAGTATCATGCCTTAGTACCAACGTCAGGCTTGGCGCTTGATGGGCCTCGATACAGGAATGCCTTCGACCACTCTCGAAACTCGGGGAGGACGAGACGTTGCTCATTTACCTGGAAGCGCGAACTCAGTTATGCAGAGCTTGTAGCCTTGAACAGTGCGTATTGCGTGCCGTATCTCGTCCCGGTCCGAGTCCGATAACAAAACGGAACGCAGTTTCAAACACTGGCAAGAACTCCCCGAAAAGGTCGCCCTCGCGCTCGCCGAATTCGTTCCAGCAACGACAAACCGGTTGACGAAAGCCGAACTGACAGCAACATACTTCAAGCGCCGTGGTAGTCTCGTTAATTTCTCGAATCGCGTTTGGCTGTTTGGTTGACCACCGCGCATTTTCATAGAACCCCAGCATGTCAGAGACAAGCGTACCAGATTCCACGTGAACACGGCTCTTTCACTGTACGCATGCTACAAGAAAACCAAAGGAGCCGAAGCGAAGAAAGCTTGGAAAGAAGAGCAGCGAAAGGTCTGGCTTGCGAAGGAAGAGGTATGTCTGTGCAACCCGAATTTCATGTTCGCGTTCCCAACTGATTCTGCCTACATAGCACGCCGTTGTTTGCGAGCGCTACTTCGCCAAAGTCCGAGAAAGGGAAGCTCAACACAATGAAGCACTGAGAGAGAAACGCAGAGAACAGTGAGCGCTCCTTCGCCTTCCTGGGTGTTTGAAGCCGCTCGCTGACTTTTGTATCAGGATCAGAGATAAATTGAGAGGCTTGGGTGAGCTGAGCGATGTTTCCTGACGCGTATCATTTCTTCGATATTGACACAAGGGGTCTTGGCAGGCTGGGGCGAAGAACTCGACATCACTCAAGGGCAGCTTCCTTACGGGGCATATAACTGGGACTTTCCAGCGAAAGAGCTGACTGAAGAAGGTGCGTCTCTCTACCTATCTGTGCCCAAAAGATTTTGCTTTACTCAACTGATGCTGTGTAGAATGGGAAAAAATGGAGGAGGGGATGATCGTCTCGATGGAGAAGGGCAGAGAGGTCCGGCTCAAAAATATAATCAGAACCTCGATGATCAATCGCGTGAACACTTGGGTGAAACCAGCATACACGTCCTTCTTCTTCTCTCAACCGCCCAATACTATCCTCCCATCGATCCACGAAGTCTGTCTCATCGAAGCCTTCCGCACACCGCTGTGTACCCTCCCCCTCGACCAAGACCTCTCAGCCGATCTCTTCGAAAACGCCATCGCACGGCTGCCTGCGTTCGCAGAGGAATGGAGGAACAATAGGATAGAGCAAGTTCTCAGCGTGGTTCGAAAATCCGCTTCGTACAAGGCCACTCCTGTAAGTGACGTATCGGCCGACACCGTCCTTCCACTCGCTTCTACGATCTTCCACTGCACCGACTGTAACCAAAAGATCACTTACCCTTACATCCTCGTGCACCGATGTCTGTTCGCCGAATCATGGCAGCCCAAACCCCAGGATTTCACCCATGATATGCCCACACCTATCGTACCACAGGAAATCGAGATTCCAGATGTTCCGAGTCTCGCTGATGACGTTTCCCTACTATTGCTTACGAAGTACTCTGTGGGGATTTGGAGGGGCATGAAACGCGTCAAGTTTGACGATAAAGCGCATAGACACATGTTGGCTATGCTAAATGCGCTTGGGTGGAGTTCGAGTACTACAGTCCAGGAGATGGAGGAGAAGCAGCCTTACGTGGAGTGTCTTTGTCGGTGTTTCGAGGAGGTCAAGACTGGGGTCCAGGTCAACCAGCCTCGTGCGATTACGAGGTCAACTACTCGTGGGTTGACCAAGAAGACTCGGAAGAATCCGGTGGCTACTCGTTCAGTGGAACAGGTGGTAACGAAGAAGAGGAAGGCTGCTAGGTGGATAAAGGCTGTACGCATTTCCTCTCTTTATCCTTCTGCGATTCATGGCTTACGATGCTTTCTTATAGATTCAATTATGTGGGAACCACAAACGCTCTGAACCCCACCCAGAATGTTTCGCGAAACTCGAAGGGCAGAACCTCGCCCTAGCGACGACCGTCGAACAAGCGAGGCAACCGCCAGCTTGGATGATGCGCCTCGATTGCTTTATGTGCATGGCTCAAGGAGGGTTCAGTCGAGATGCCTTGGAACACCATTTGTCATTGGAGTGAGTATTACTACTTTTACCGCTATCACTTCGTCCCTGCTTCTTATGGAGTCGCTCTTACGGCGCTGACAATCTTTGAAACCACAGGCACAGAATCGAGCATCCAGATGGCACGAATGGACTGAAGGCATACGTGAATGGGTTGAACCTTTGGAAGAATTATATGCCTTCGGCGGAGCGATATGTTGACCTTGAAGACACTAGCTCGTAGGCCTGGACGAATTGACCTCGTAGTAGACACTGTAATAGTATCTCTCGACAAGTACATCTCTTGTATAACTATTTCTGAGGCCAAGTCCGTATCCAGGCGCTTGCCTTCGCGTGACGCGTGCTCTAATCCAGGCCCTCTGCTTTGGCGAAGAATTGTGCTCCCGACCTTTCCCCTCGGTGCCTCCTACAGCTTTCGACCTGCGTGCAGATTTGCAGTTAGAACGTGAAATGATAGAAGGATACACACACACACTGACCGCACTCATCCATTGCATGGTCACCTGCTGTCCAGATCGATGCGCCTGCGTGCGAGAAAAACATTGGCAGAGGCATTCCACATACGGGTTTCTTTCCTCCATCTCCGACAAAAGCGTCTTGCGACTCCACTGAAGAGCGTCAAGCATGTTGACTATGTGCTCATACCTATCTTCATCGAAGACAATGTGTCGAAAGCCACGCCAAAGTCTTGAGCCATGATGGGCTTTGTATACAGCTGCCCCGATGTGCCGCGCTAGATCGTCCTCGACTTGAACCTTGACAGGGTGTGCGCTCACTGGGAACGCAGATCCAATGTCTTTATAAATGCGGGGTCGTTTCACGCCCGGAACTCGGACCTCGACCCAGAACTTGGAGGTAAAATTGCATGAATGGGAGATAACAGATGGATATGTGTGAACTTTGCAGCATCTTTCGCACATGAAAATGGTAGAAGCGAGGTGAAGCGCGTCTTCAGAAATGTCCTGGTCTGTATAAGGAGAGGCTTGGCGAAGGATACCGAGTAGTTCCTGATCCCGTTCGCTCTTCCACTCCAGAGCGTAGGAAGGAAGCCGCTCGACAGCTGCTTTCGTTAGTTCCGTGGGCATGGGTTGATCAAGAGGCGTGGAGCACAAGGCGGAACGAAACTCGGGAGTAAAACTAACATCGAGGAGCGAGGGGAGACACGCTTGTGGTGGATGTGAAGCGAGTAAGGCGCTGTAAGCTGGTATGAGCCAGAGCTCAACACGGTTTCGGATGTGGGCTTCATTCTCTTGCATGATCACGTCCTTTCTTGCGCGACGCAGCTGAGCAACAAGTTTAGGTCGCAGTTCATTCCAATCTATTTTGAATCAATGGTAAGTACGCATGTAAATTGGAGTAAGCGTACCTTGATCGTTGAGTTCTTCCGGCACGGAAAGCAACGGATATAGTTGGTATAGGGACAATCTCTCAATGCCTCCAAGGAAATCAAGTTCTTTCATCCAGCCTACGACATATAATGAGTGGCATGCACTTGTCAGGGTAATCACCAGCAAGGAACCTTACCCAGAGCCTTCAATTTCTCAACGACCCTGAAGTCATTTGATTAAGTCAGAGTTCAGAGTGACGAAACGATGAATCTTACTGCTCTCTACGTTTCTCTCGAAGCCGTATTAAACATTGCCGCTCTTTGTACAACTCATTCTCGACGAATCTTTGACAGGCACTTGAGTGCTTTGAGCAGGTGAGATCGGTAGATTCGAGAAATGCAGGTTGAATATATGCACCTTGACCGCTATCTCATGAATCTCGGTTTGAAGCTGCAACCAAGCCTCTTTGTCACAAGGGCTATGGAGCTGCTCGTACTGAGTGTTAAACTCCAAGGCGGTCTCGACATCATACAGTACAGCACACTTTATGCCCAGATCTGGGGAAGAGACATCAAGTTCTCACTCTAGCCATGTAGTAAGTGACAATGTATACTCACATCGTTGGCGGTCGTTGTGGTGAGGGACCAACGGCTTAAGTGCTTCGTCTACTTTCTTCGGAAGATCTTTCCATGTTTTGTGCCTGAACGTAGCATGTCACTGGCTGCTTGTTTCAAAATCGAGGGAAGCCCACTGTACCTAGCGGAGTGACACTCCTGGCACAGGCGAGTGCGCAATTCCATGCGCAGGAAAGTCTCGCCCCATCGGTCTATAGTTGTTGCTGATTCATTAACTAGACATTCCTGTAACGCGGAAACCCAGTGTCAATCCCAAAGTCGATTGCCATGTCTTCGCAGAGGTACGTACATGACAAAGCCTTGAGAACATCAAGTACGCATATCGAGGCTCTGCTAAATCTTCAGGACATGGTGGCAGGTCTTCGAAAGCCTTCATGCTTCGTGTCCAAATGACTCTGTTAGTTCGGCTCAACATGACCCGTCTAAGTAGCTTGGATGTCTGCGCTAGGCGCAGCAAATCCATAGGATGCAGCCAGCTGGCTATCTATTGAGCTCTTAGTATGATTCGAATGCATTTGAACTGAATCAAGTCCGTTACCTCGCAGAAGACGTCCAAAGGTAACTCGGATAGCATTTCGACTGTAGACAGGGTTTCGAGTTCAGCAGTGGCTTTTCCCTTTAAGTTTACGCGCTTCCTCTTGGATCCTCGAGAACCAGCATTGTTGGTAGGACCGTTTCGCTTGCCCATGGTGGTGGTTCAGTTGAAACCAATATTGGAGCGACGCGCGCCGCGGTTCCGATTATGACACATCCCGTGGCGTGTGACAAAGCGCGCCGACCGTCACGGTTACTTTGGGGTTCGACTCGGAGGCAAATTGGTAGAAGCAGCTTTTAAGTTTACAGTCAAACACAATTTTTGACGGCAGAAGCGAAGTCAATTAGACGAGATTATATCTTTGATAGCTAGAATCTTGAAACATAACTACGCCAATAAATTAAAGGGGAGCATTAAACTACTGCGGCCTGTATTCGGATACTCAGCCTTTTCTTATAGTGGGGACCATGTCTTCATTTTCAGAAAACTCTGGCTGCGCAAGGAATTGCGCTCCAGACCTTTAACCTCGACGCACACCACAGCTCGCAACCTGTAAGCAGTTGTCGGATGAGATGAGTGGGAAACATATCTAAAAACTCACGGCTTCCTTCCATTTCAAAGAAATTTTCCCTCCCGACCAATTCCCGTTCAGACGAGAAAGGCACTGACACTAGAGGCGGTCCAAATACGGGTCCTTTCCCTCCATATCCGACAACAGCGTCGTGCGGCTCCACTGGAGGGCGTCAAGCGTGTTGATCATATGTTTGTACCTAGCTTCGTCGAAAACAATATGGTGAAAGCCACCCCACATCACTGAGTCACAACGTTGCAAGCGTATAGCGTCTCCAATGTATCGTGCTAAATCTTTCTCGACTTGGATAATTCTTACAGAATGATTGGTGCTTGAAGACTTGGTTTTAGAATCGTAAGGCTGCTTCATGCCCGGAGCTCGAACCTCGACACTGAAGCTGGAGACGAAGTTGCATGGATGGTTGATAACAGATGGATACCTGATAAACTTGTGGCAGCCTTCGCACAAGAACATGGTAGAAGCGAGGTGGAGTACGTCTTCGGGAACATCTTGGTTCGCATAAGGGGAGGCTTGACGAATAATATCGAGTAGCTCTTTATCCCGCTCCCTCTTCCACCCCTTAGCGTAGGAAGGAAAACGCGCGATCGCTGCGTCGGTCAGCTCTTTCGGCAGAGGCTTATCGAGAGGCGTAAAGCACAAGGCGGAAATAACCTCTGGAATGAAACTGACATCTAGGAGCGGAGGAGGGCATGCTGAAGGGGGTTGTAATGCGATGAAAATATTGTAGGCTGGCATCAACCAACTTCCGACGCGTTTTCGGATTTTTGAGTCATTCTCGCTGTCTATTCGGCCTTGCCTTCTCTTGGTGAGGACTGCGACGAGTTCAGGTCGCATCTCCTCCCAATCTGTTTCAAATCTGGGTCAGTAGCGAGGACGATCATGAGTGAAGGTGGGTTACCTGTATCATTGAGTTCTTCCCCCACATAGAGCAATCGATGATATAGGAACTTGGCGCCTCCCAAATAAATGTCGATTTCCTCAGCCCAGCCTTCGAAATGTAATGAGAGGCGAGCGCTTGTCAAAGTCGTTGTCAGAACGAAATCTCACCAAGGGCCTTTAGCTTCTCTGCAACCCTTCGCGATCTAATAAGCCCAAAGTTCACGAATGAACCAATGAATTCTTACTGCTCTCGACGCTTATTTTGAAGCACTATCATACGTTCCTTTTCTCTCTTGACTTCTGCCTTTAAAAATCTTCGACAAGCATCTGATTGCTGTGATTTGGCGTTAGCGAGGCAGGCTGTAGGACTGCAAGGGGTGTACCTTGACCCTATTCTCCCGAATCTCGGTTTGGTTCTTGAGCCAGACCTCTTTCTCGGCAGGGTCTTGGAGCTTGTCGTACTGGTCGTGCAATGCCAAGGCCGTCTCGACGTCGTGGCCTGAGAAGGGGATATCATTCTTTATCTTTCAGTCACTGACGACACAGACTTACCGCACATGCCGGAGGGAACCAGCGGTTTTAGGGCTTCATCTACTTTCTTCGGGAGGTAGTCCCAAACTTGGCGCCTGTATACAAGATTATTGATCACTCACCCCAAGAAATAGTGGAAGAAAAACCAGTACCGAACGGCGCAACATGTATCACACAGGCGAGCACGTAGCTCCATGCGCAGAAAAGCGACGCCACCTTGGCGTACAAGTTGCTCATCAGCCAGGCATCGCTGAAAAGGGCAAATTGACATCCAATGTCATCCTGTGAGTAAACGTAAACCACCACGTCTGCGCACGTACATGGCAATGCCTCGAAAACATTATATATGTATACCGAGGTTCGGACAAGTCCTCGGGACATGGCGGAAAGTCCTCGAGAGCCTCCATAGTTTGTATCCAGATGGCTCTATTCTGTCGGTTCATCAATACTCGTCTAAGCTGTTTGGACGTCTGTGATAGACGCAAGAGGTCCATAGGATGCACCCAGCTGGCGATCTATTCGGCACCGTCAGCACGGATGAAAGAGATCTAAAATAAGATCAAAACCTTGCCTCGCAGAAGATCTCTAGGGGTACTTCTGAAAGCCGATCAACTTGGGTCTCAGCGACTTCGGCAGCGGCTGCACCCTCTGGGTCCATACGTTCCTGCTCAGTGTCGATCATGGTGGTCGTTCCGCTGAAACCATCCTGGGCCGGACTCGGTCCGAGCCTTAATGAGTGTCACAAGTCACGTCGGTCACAGAAGCATGATCGTGACTACGTGACAGCGCAGAAAACGGAAGAGATAGATGGGCAGTCTCCCAGCGCCGAAATGAGGTCAATTCCAGGGAGGTATAGAGAACAAATAAGTTACAATACGAATCCACGAAAAAAAAAGCAAGCCACGAAGTAACTAGTAATAAAAACGTCCCAGCGGTTAGTAGTGTATGTCAATTTAATGAATGAATGGTAGGTATATCATGATCCGCAGAGAACACCCAAGGCACCCCTTTTTCCATTTTCTTCCTTCTCTTCGTCAACAGCGACCCATCACCTCCGTTCCCTCACCATGAACCAAACGACACCGATAACACCAACTCCAAACCCAGCGATGAACCCAAACAGGACGAGGACGTCTCTGTAGTAGTTGTTCAAGCCGAATCCAAACAGCTATAAACGAATCGATCAATATTCAGTCCAACCTCCAGCTCCATAGAAGATAGAAGAGAAAGACACTCACCAACTGCATAATAAGCGCCGCAGACACACTAACCGGCACACCCTGCAACGTATCCTCAATCATCAACCCGCTCCCCACTTCATTCACACTCAACGCCTCCAAAGTGTACTTCAGCGGGCATATCCACTGCAACCACCTCAATACAGGCGGGATGTTGCTCAAGTTGACGAAGAAGCCTGCAAAGGTCATTTGGTATAATGCAGAGAGGGCCGAGAGGAGGATGGCGATGCCGCCGTTTTGGAATAGGGTCCCAAGTAAGAAGTTCTGTTGGAAGTGGTCAGGGGACTAAAACACATGAAGAGCACTGCAGACGTACGAAGAGTGTCATCCCCAGACTGTAAAGGATAAGGATAAACAAGAACTTGAAGAACCGTGCGGCATCAGGAGCCAACCCAGCCATCCAATACGTGCTGTACAACAAACAACTCTTTCAGCATCTTGTCGGACGATTTCGCCAGGAAAATGCTCTCTTACATAGTAGACACGATGATAGTCGGAATCAACCGGAGTGGTATCATATCGAAGAAGAACCGCGAAAGCAGCCACGCTGTAGGACTGAGAGCCGGCGTTCAGACAATGCGTCTCTTAGTGCAGCTGCGGGAGGTTGCTTACCTATAGTACGAGCTCGACCTTTCCCGCAAGAAGAGTGGTCGAATCTCCACCATGTTGTATAGTGCGCTCAGCGACGAGAAAGCAATGAGGGCACCCTAGCGTCTCAAGTTAGGTTTCGTCGTTGAAAAATGACAGTGAAGGAACGCACCAAGAAGAACAGACACCCCACTCGCGATTGGAACCCAGAGATCGTAATCCCAGTGTTAAAGTACAAGCCACCTGGCATGCAACACCGTCAAGTCAACCACCTGATCACGCACAAAGGAAGCTATGTAGGACTCACCACAAAACACACCAAGCACTGCAGAGGTCAAAACATGCGTGAGGAACAACGTCTTATCCCTCTTCAGCGTCTTCCACTCCCTCCCACATAAATACTGCAGCTGCGTCAAAAACGTCGTCGCATACACAGAATTCGTTTGCGGTTTCGCAGTGACCTCCGACACCATCGTGCCATTCTCGTTCGCACCCTGCTTCTCGCGATCGCCGAGGCTCTCATGAACGTGACTAGCATGAGGATCGCCGCCAGGCACCTTCTCCGTGGCAGAGGTTGCAACTGCGATTGTGCTAGAGGTGTGTTCACCCATGGGGAACAGGCTGACAGGCGGGTCGCTAGCGACGTCCAATAGGTATTCGGCGACGTTGTATCCTTCTTGGTACTCTGGAACCGTTCCGTCGCCTGTTCTCTTGAAATGGTGGACGGGTTCGAACCCGCCGGGTCCTGAGTACAGAGCTCGGCCATGAGAAAGGAGGAGGATCAGGTCGAATTTCTGGTACAAGAGAGAGCTAAGTAGCAAGAGGGCCAGTTAGTCAGAAGAAATTTAGACAGGGCGAAGAAAAAGAGAGATTACGGCATACCTTGGCTGGTGAATCGAGGCGATGACGGGGACAGGATTGACAGGATCGTGTGCGATTGCATGGAGCACATTGGCAATACGTGCCGCAGATACAGAGTCCAGACCTAGCATTCGTCGGAATGAGCAAGACGCCTCAACGTGAAATGAACTGAAATTTCTCACCGGAAGTAGGCTCGTCGAGGAGCAAAACATCAGGCTCGGAAATGAGCTCCAAGCCAATAGTCACCCTTCTCATCTCACCGCCACTAATTCCCCGAGCCTTTCCACCAGTCACATCACCAATCCTGGTATCCTTGATATGATCGATGCCGAGTTTCTGGAGGAGGTCAAGCACGCGCTGGTGTTTCTCAGTGTCCGGAACGTTCTCAGGTAGCCGTAAACGAGCAGCGAATAGTAGGGTCTCGAACACTGTCAACGTCGCAGGAAGAATGTCTTGCTGTGGCACAAACCCAATTCGAGGAGATGTGCGGCCTTCTGAGCTTTGGAGTGGGAACGTCACGCTGCCTGCCGTCACTCCTATTTTACTCTTTCCAGCAAGAATCTCGACTAGCGTCGTCTTCCCGGCACCTAGAAGCTTGGTCAGAACGACGATCTGTGAGAGAATCCCAAATCGACATACCGCTAGGGCCCAAAATAGCCATCATCTGTCCAGCACGGACTGTCCCAGTGATGTTATCGAGAATCGCCTTATCCTCGCTCGCGCCACTGCCGTCCTTCTTTCGGTTTCGGAATAGAGCCAAGGCTGAGCGTTTGCTCCCACTCGGGACGGTATAGCTGAGATTACTCCACGACACCGCAACCCTCGCTTTGCCGATATCGTGGTACCCATTCCGCCTTGCTGCCCTCTGCCTCCAGAACCCAAACGCAAGGAGGGACAATGCGAGCAGGACGATGACTCCCACCACGACCAGACCTGCAATAACGCCACCACTCAGCGTACTGCTTTCGGTCGTCTCCTCAGATCCTGTTGAGCTTCCTCCACCAGTGTCAATCACGCTTTGGCGGACACACTCCCCGAAGCTGCACCCGTCAAGCCCGAGACCGGAGCTTCCGAACAAACTCTGGAGGGTGGACTGGACGAAATAGCATGTAGCGGTACCACTTGAAGGGTCTACAGCTCCACAATCGATTTCCAAGGTGCCTGCTAGGGTATTGATAGCGCCTGTGAGATTACTCGCGGGGATGCCCCCACAGAAGGTCGTGCCGGGTCGGCAGGTGCATTGGAGGTTCTGACACTTCCAATTAGTGTTGTTTTGGAAGTTCTGGACGCAGCTGTTGGCTTGACAGTAGAACTGCTCCACTCCATCGTAGAAGAGCTGCGCGAAGACGCTTCCTGAAGCACCGAACGACGTTTTCCCGGGGGCAGGAGATAGGTTGGGATCGAGGGTTCGTTCGATGTTGAGAGTCGATCGTCCTGCAAATAGGGCTTGCAGCGTTGGGTTCTAGATATGCACATGTAAATATTGGGATTCGAAAGATTGAATGAGGGACGTACGATGACTTGGCAACTCATCTGCCCCGCAGCCCATACTCTTGGGGCGGTGTTGCAGACCATGGTGCTATTCTGCACGTCGGAAGGTGTGGTCCCAATGTCTGGAGTTCCAGACACCGTCGCTGCATACGCCGTTTGACACGCGTTCGCGGTCTGGCAGACGTTGCATCCTGTCCCGCCCCATCCTCCTTCACACCCACATCCCGCTGCTGTTAGATTCGCTGGTGCTGACCCGGTGGTTTGTGCAAGCTGACGTTGCGTCCCGTCGAAGATAGTCCCATGACATCCTGGTAAAGAGCATGTTGGGCCTCCGAAGCCCGTTGGACACGAGCATTCGTTCCCGTTGGCCGTCCCATAGTTCTCGCAGGTTTGGCCATAAACCAGGGGGAGGAGAGGTATAAGAATTGCCGAGAGAAGGTATCTCATGGCGCTGGCCTTGAGGATGGTGGGGTATAAGAGAGCCTATGGCCTCAGCATCCAGGATATACACCTCCCGGGGTATAAGGACAAGTAATGGGCTTGGGCGAACTGTGGACAAGCTTTTAGGGAGAGGGCGATCTCCATCTGGTAAAGTCGTTCGAGGCATCTTCGGCTTGCTGACGTAATGCTTGTCCCATTGTGTGTTCGGGGCGCTCGGAAAGCCTTTTCGTTTCCGCCTTCATCATCTTGCCTTCTGGTTGTCGCAGGACCGGTCATGTTCAGCTCGGTATGTCCCTATTCACTAGATCTGAAGCTACCGCTGACTCTAGGGCAGATTTCTTCTTGGTGGTCAGGGCCAAAGCCCCAGATTGAAAGCTGCCCGTATGACCCAACTGACCCAAAACAGAACCCATTGAATCCCAAGGGTTTGAAGCCGTATGTTTCTATATCTTCTCGGTCTAAATCTGTCTGACACCGCAATAGCTGCTGCGCATGCCCGGAGACTAAGCGACCTCGAGACGATTGCTTCCTGCAGTACGACGCATCCGTGGCCCCAGAAAAGTGCAAAGAAGAGGTACTGAAGCACCTCGCTTGCATGCGCAGCTACGGTTTCAAAGTATAGACAGCAAGATATCGTCGTTTAGAATGCACCTACTAGAAGATTACTTTAATATGTAAAATAATGGTCTCCACACAGTCTAACCACCGCTCTTCACTCCTTGCAGCGCTGTCGCCCAAATTCGCGGAACCCGGTCTAGCCTAGAAGTTGGTTGGTAAGCACGGTATGTCGTCTTTGTTCGCAATCCCTCTTGGGCACAAACATTGGCACATTCAACTCGTCTGGCACTTCCACAGCGTCTTCACCGTGGTCAGGCGCGATATAGACGCATGACATCACGAGGGTGGTATATCTGTCGGACTTTGTCGATGCCTATTGAAATCTATATTTGTCGTGCATGCTTCCTTCCCGCAGGGCCCTCCTCCCGTACCACTCGTGCTTCACCTCGACAGCTGGCCTGGGCTACTATTATCCTCGCCGTTCAAGTCTTCTTGGAGACTGTGCGGAGGAGAAGCTCGGATATGTTCCGTCGTGGATTCTGGCCTCGTTACATGAAGTTCTAAACCCTGTGTGGTCTATTTCAACTCAATACGGTCTCTTATCTTCCAGCCTTGGCCTAAGTCCGCTCGATTCCAACGGGTGAATCACCTCCTGCAACTGCCCTGCCGACTTCCGTCAAATGGCCAGGAATCTTATGTCTGGTACGCTCAGAGTCTCTACCTCCTCGACATGTAATCACCGCGCTTACAGGTTGTTGATCGTGGCCTCTTCGTTCTCGCTAGCAAAACCAACGCATCTCTATTAATAGCGACTCATCTCCAAAAATACAACAACAACAGCTTGATGTTGGTATTTACCAAAAATCATATCCCATCTACTCAATCGAACGTTCTCTCCCTTGAGGGTTTTTGGCCGTTGGCCAGAGCAACAACCGTGGCGTCTGGAAAAGCCCACAGGACCATGTCGGAATATATTTGACTGACCATTCTGTCCCCATACAGAGTTTGTCGCGGCTATATTTCCTTTCCATCGGAGCGCGCAATCCATACTTGTCGAGGCCAACGTGAGGGGAAGCGTCATCTTCTTTCCCCTTTCACTGTAAATCCCTCAAGATAAAGCGACTCGTCTCAAAGACTTATTTCATTTCACCACCCCCCATCTGATTTGGTGGTTCTTCTGCTTCATCTCTATCGCTTTCTAAATCTCCTTCGCTGTGCAGCCAAAAAAGCTCCCATAACACGTCTCCATCATGGAACCCCACGTCGTCGAGGAGAAGATTTCTCCTCATGCCGCGGCAACGCCTCACGACGAAGAGGCCATAGCCGGCAGAACAGTTGCCTTTCCTGACACCGTCCACGTCCACGACGAGAAACACAAGCCCATCTCGAAAGGCGGCGTCGAGATGAAGAGGACGCTAACGCAAGAGGAACGAGACCTGGCTGATGCCGGGTACGGGCACCTTCACCAGCAAACTAAAGCGCAGAAAGCGGAAGACGAGAACGCACACAAAGAGATTCATGAACACAAGCTCCCTGTTGAACTTTTGAGACAGGAAATGGGTGTGTCGTTTGATGTTAAGGACCCTGCCCGGTCGATGGGCCTTTCGCTGGAAGAGGCGAAGGCGAGACTGGGTAGAGACGGTCCGAATGTTTTGACGCCTCCGAAGAAGAAGAGCGGGCTTCGAAAGGTGTGTCTCCGGTCTCCGCTTCTTTATCGTCGAGGGTTCGTGTGCTGATATTTGATTATCAATACAGTTCCTCGAACGTCTCTTCACGATGTTCAATATCCTGCTCATGGTAGCTGGTATCCTCGTCTACATCTTGCTCGGTGTCCAATTCAAGGTTCATTCGTCCCACCTCTTCGTGTCATTAAGCCTACTCCCTAACTTTCCCTGTTTCTTTGTGTGTTCAGGAAAACTTCCAAAACACGTACTTAGGCGCTATCCTCATCGCCGTCGCGTTTGTCAACGCCGGCATCGACTACTACCAAATCCAGAAATCCGAAGCCATCCTCGCTTCGTTCTTAGCGATGATACCACCGTCCTGCAGAGCGGTCAGGGATGGGAAGTTACAGACCATCCCTGCGGCCGAGCTCGTCAAGGGGGATATTGTCCTGCTGGTAACTGTATTGCTAGGTATACTTTGATTGACACTCGCTGACACACTTAACAGCGTATGGGCGATAAGACACCCGCAGATACCGTCCTGTTCTCTGCGAACGATCTCAAAGTCGATAATAGCAGTTTGACGGGGGAATCTGAGCCCCAAGAACGAAAACCTCAGTTGAAAGGTGCTCAAGGTCGGGAGGTGGAAGCTGAGAACCTGGTATGCCCTTCGTTTGGATTTGGATGTACATGCATAGGTAGCTGACGAATGTGCAACACAGGTCTTTAACAGTACGCTTGTTGTCAATGGCGAAGGCTGGGGAGGTAGGTTCCCCATGAGTTGGTTAAAGTTTGAGTTTGATGATTGACACTTGGTTCGTGCAGTCGTCGTTCGGACGGGAGACCACACGTTCATCGGTAAGTACAACTTTCCCTTTGAATCGAAATTTCATTCTCAAATTACAACCTATCTTATACAGGCCAAATCGCCAAGTTGACCGGCGAAGAAACTGGCAGCGAAAGTCACTTGTCTATCGAAATGTTCGTACTCTACTCTTTTACTTTCCCTTCGACCGTTAACGTTTTAACCCCCGACCCACTATAGTGGCCGATTCGTCGTAATGATCTCATGTATCGCAATTCTCTTCGCCCTCGTCTTCTTCACCGTCGGCATCACCAACATTTACAAAGGCAAGGTCGGACAAACCTTCACGTTCGCCGTCTCGGTCTTGGTGGCGTTCGTACCCGAAGGTCTACCCTCGACCGTTATGTTGTTGCTTTCCATCGCGGCGAAGAGGATGGCCAAGCAGAACGTCCTTGTGAAAGATTTGCAGGGTGTTGAGACTTTAGGTGTGTGTCCATGAATGCCTTTTTATCTAATCGTTTGGGAGGGTGATTAATCGCAGCTGGTTTTAGGATCGGTGAATCCCTTTTTGTACTCCGTTTTGCGTATGCGGGCGGCTTATGACTATTTCTTTCGCTAGCTCACTTTATTAGCGACTGATAAAACCGGGACCTTGACTCGAAACCAAATGACTGTTAGTACCCGTCTGCTCTCTCGGTCAACTGTTTCGATGTTCAATTTTGTTTGTTTCAGGTCACGAACATATGGAGTGGCGGCAAGATGTATTCAGCATTTCAGGTTCGTTACTCTGCTCTCTGCCTCACTGTTATACTTATCATCACATCCCATCCTGATGCGTAGTCCAACAACGACGATCAAAGTACCCTTCCATTCTCTTTGAACGCGCCGGGTATGAAAGAGGTCGTCGACGTTGCAGCACTCAACTCTCGGATCAAATTCGATAGGACCGACGTGCCGTTTGATCAGAGGACTATCCTGGGAGATGCTACGGAGACTGGTCTTATCAGGTTTGCTGGGAGACAGCTGCCGAAAGACTATGAAGCCTATACTGCCCAGTATCCCAAAGTCTTCGAAGGTATTGTTCTGTTCAAGTTTTATCCTCGATTGCTTGGATTGACCATGGGCCTATGATAGTGCCTTTCAATTCTACCAACAAATGGGCTCTGTCAATCGTGAGTTTCCCGCCTTTGACTATCAAAGGACTATCCATTGATGCGTTGAGCAGGCCCATAAACCCCACGATAACGGAGAGCTGACCCTTTACATCAAGGGTGCACCTGAACGGGTCCTAGCCAAATGCGCTACTTACTTGAAAGACGGAACTATCGAGCCAGTCACAGACGCGTTCAAGAAAGAATACGATGAAGCATACGACGTAGGTCTCCGTGTCTTACTCTGTTATATAATACCATGCTCACCATCTATACTATTTACCGTTTACCAGTACATGGCATCTCGAGGCCACCGTGTAATTGCTTGCGCCCAACTCTTGCTTGGCGGCGACGAATACCCACTGGACTACGCATTTTCGAAGACAGATGACAAGTACCCTGCGAAGTCGTACTGCTTCATCGGACTGGTTTCGTTAGAAGATCCTCCTAAACATGGTGTCAGAGAAGCTATTGGGACACTTCGGTTGGCAGGAATTAAGGTTATGATGGTTACTGGTCAGTCTAGTTCTAAAGTCATATTTCTCGTCTCTCTTCCGTAATTGTAGTTTCTTTAACTCATGATTCCCCTCTTCTTGTAGGTGACCACCCGAAGACAGCAGAAGCCATAGCGCGAAAGATCAACCTCGTTCTTGGTGATACTAGGGAAACTCTAGCTAAAAAAACCAATCGTGCAATTGAAGATGTCTACGATGATGAAGTGTCGGCTGTGGTCGTTCACGGAGACGATATTGACGATCTGCAGGGGTGGCAGTGGGATCAAAGTTCGTCCTTTCTCGTTATTTTCCCCGTCTGATATCTGTTGACATGTTAATTTCTTTGTTATCTCAGTCTTCAGCAAAGACGAGATCGTTTTCGCGAGGACTTCGCCGAAGCATAAACTCGAAATTGGTAGGATACTTATGCGCCAATCGGAGTCTTCCACGTCATGGCTAATACTTTTCTTCAGTCAAACGCGCTCAAGCCTTGGGCCACATCGTTGGAGTGACAGGAGATGGTGTTAACGATTCTCCAGCTTTGAAGAAGGCTGACCTCGGAATTGCGATGAATGTGTCGGGTTCTGACGTCTCCAAGGAAGCTGCGAACATGATTCTACTAGGTCTGTCTCCCCGGGGTCATCTTTTACTGCTCACACTCAATTGTTGACCCGCGATTAGATGATAACTTTGCTTCTGTCGTCAGTGAGTGCAGTTGGATTCCTCGTCTGATGAGACCCATGGTTGAACTGCTGGACACAGAGGGCGTAGCTGAAGGTCGCCAGATATTCGTGAACCTCAAGCGGTCGATTCAGTACGTTGTTCCCTTTGACTTGAGGAAAAATGCGCTCAGCGACCCCGAACAGATACACAATCTCGCACAGCTCCCCGGAGGTTATTCCTCAGTTGCTTTGTACGTGCTAGAGTCAACTCATAGTCTTGAAAACTCGCTCAGCCTTTCTTGGTTAGACGTCGTCGTTCCCGTTCCGCTCCCTTTGTCAGCCATCCTCATTCTCGTGACCGGTAAATGGGTTCCTTCCCCTACATTAAACATAGGCGCTCATGGATTCTGACACAGATCTTGGGTTTGAGCTCCTCATCGCGGTACGCGTCTTTCTACTTCTCAATCCCAGTTAGTATCTGGGGCTGACGCCGGTGGACATCAGCTTTCTTTCGCATGGGATGTTCCCGAGACTGCAGATGGGTTGATGCGACTCAAGCCTCGTAAACCAGGTAGGCGGCTTATACATTCCATGACCTGCACACGCGCTTAAGCCCCATCTCAGTGACTGAGCGTTCTATTCATTCACGAAAGAGGAAGGGATTGAGAAGGCTGAGGACGCTTGCCCATGACCCAGAAACTGGCGAAGTCATCCAGCCTAGCCGAATTTCTCGTGCGTTCACAACTTTACGGAAGCCATTCACCAGAGTCTTCTGGGAAGACCTTCTGGAACCTACTGATGACGAGACTTTGGTGGACGCCAAGCTCCTGAGCTATGCATACTTGGAAGTTGGGATGATAGAGACGATCGGCTGGTCAGTACAGTCCGTTTCTATTCTTTTCAGCTGTGTTGCTAACCACAACTGTTGTATATAGCTTGGTCGGGTACTTTGTCGTGTTCTACAGGAACGGCTTCAGCCCAAGCGACCTTCAGAGGGCGCAAAAACTCGGAAGTAAGGAGGCACGGTACCTGCTTCTCTGACACAGATCTTCCAGTTCTGATTTCTATTGCTTAGTGTATTTCAAGAAGGACAGCCCCGACTTCGTGAATTATGCCGGAAGAATCCTCGACGGACCGCACCAGGCTGATGCCTTCGCGCAAGCTCAATCTATAGGTCTGTTTGCTGCACGATCCTCTGTGCTTCTTGATCCCACTCACCCCTAAATCTCACCCAAAACAGTATATCTGTCTATTTTCATCCTTCAGTGCTTCAATGTACGCGCAATTCCAGAAGAACATCTCCTTAATGCTAAAACTGTGCCACTTTCTCCTCTCCCCTACAGGTCTTCGCGGTCAAGGCACGGCTCAGTTTCCCGTTCGGAAAAAGAGTCATCATGAACAAGTGGAACTTCTTTGGCATCCTGGCAGGCGCGTGCCTCGGCATGTTCATCGTTTACACACCTCCCCTGCATGTCGTGTTCAATGGATCTTACCACTTGTCTCCGCTCTACTGGCTCATTCCGATGGGCTTCGGAGTTTTGATCTTAGCCTGGGCTTCCCTCCGTGTCGTTATTCTCCGGAACTCTGTGGAACATTTGAGGGTCCGCGATATCAAGGGGTTAATGATGTGTAAGTTGTGCCAAACCGTGACAGTGGGAGAAGCTGGCTGACAAGTCTTCTCTTCTAGTCCCGACAATGCGAACGTTGAGCATGCGGTCTCGCGGCTCGAGGCAATAACATTCGGACGTCAAGCTTCACCCATGATAGTAATCAAATCGAAGGCTGGATGGTGTTCTCCCAATGGTGATTAGAGGTGTAAATATGGTCATTGCCCACGATGTATTATAAACGATACACTGAAGAAGTCATGAAAGCTGCTGTATAACGTTCTATTGTGGATGAAAATGACATCAAAGGTTCTTTCGACAAGAAATAAAGTCCTGTTAGAGTAGGAAGGGCCAGGCAGCTCAAGGCAAGTCGATTTCTCGTCTTCCGGCTGAGAACTGGGAAATTGGGAAGAAGACCCTTCATCCACCGATTCCATAGGATTGTTCCGCCGCCTGTGAGGTGGAGTGTCGTAAGTACCGTGAGGCCCCCGTACAGAATCCAGCTTCGAATCGGCCATTTTTGCAGTCCGACTTTGACGAATTCGTAATCCAGTTCTGCAGGACCGACAGCGAATATGGGCGCTACGTCTTCAGCTGGATGGACTCGGTGCGTGAGATAGTGGATTGGGAAGAACAGAAATCCCACTGCGTAGCCTGTTACAGTCAACGGGCTCGACCATCGACGTGGTTCCTCTCGAGGCTTAGAGGCCAGAAGCCGTTTCAACGTAGCACTGAGAATGTGGACCGTGATTGGCGCTAGCACCAGAGCCTTTTCTCCGAAATCCGTTTGATAGTATTCCCGACCTAAGAGCTGATTGAATAGGTGATAAAGGTCAATCATCAAGGGTTTTAGCTGCAAATTTCGGCGGGACTTGCCATTGTACTCGAAGCCATCGAAGAACCGCCAACGTTGGCCAGGATTGGTGCAGATAAGTGGACCAACACGAAGGTGGTGATAAAGGGAGCCGACCCGTGTGCAAGTGTCGTTAGAATTCGTTCAACAAACCTGTCGGGCTTGCCTTCCATCGTGGTGGTATTAAGAAAAAGAGAATGACACCGTCCGTCAAAGCAAACCCTGGGTTGTGTCGGCAAATAGCTCGGCAAACAACATCGTGGGAAGTCTTTTCCGAACGCGTTTGCTGGCGTCGTTCACGCGTCGCGACGCGTTCAAGTCTTGCCAACGAACTCCAAAGGGCGCCCCAACGTCGTCTGCGCCAGATGCATGTGGAACAAGGCCAATATATTCCATGAACCCCTGAAAGAGGATTATCTTGACGGCTCCCCAGGATCTGTCAGGTGTTTAGATTTGCATCAAGCTTCGGGCGGGAGGTTGAGTGGGTGAAAGTGAGCTTCTGTTCTGGCCCCGGAGTACAACAGCTCAAACGTTAACGTCTGATATTGATTTTCAGACTGGCAGCTCTGTGGGGAAACGCGGTATTTTTGTGTATCGTTCAATGGAGGAGTTTTCTCCACAGGTTGGCCTGGTTTACGCCTACGATCTGACTACAAGGTTAACGAGCTGGTGTGATAGTTCCTCATAGACTCCAGATTGTGCGTACTACGCAGATCATGGTGAATATGGCTCTATTGCGCCCCGTACCTCGTCAACTTCTTTGACAGGGCACACGAATGTCTTCGATATGTCAAAAGGGAAATGCACGCCCTGATCTCGGATCGCAGACATTGAAGTGTGTCCGGGCTCTCCTTAATTATAGGAATATCTTCTGCCGACATATAAAGCGGTCTTATCATTGCTCTCTACCGCCAGAGAAAACCCAGCTCTTCTCTCTACTTCTCAAACATGAAGCTCAGCGCCCTCATCACCACTGCAATTGCAGCTGGTGCTGCCTCTGTTGCTGCTGCACCTTCGACGATCAATGCCGATCCTCTGTCCATCTTCGGCGGAGTGGACATGAGCGCTAAGAACTTCTACGGGGCGCCTGTCAGGCCGTGGCAGCCTGGCGCAAAACCTGGCTGGTATTACGGTAACTTCCCCTGGCTCTTCCCTTGGCTTCCTTGCTTGCATGGTGTAAGTCTGAATATTTATCTCTTATTAGGTATCTTCTAACTGACCCCGGACTGCACAGCCTATTTGCTCAGTCCTTCCATGGTTCCCTTGGATTATTCAGTGCCCGAAGCCCCCGCCTCCCCCGCCTAAGCCCCCGGTCTTTCC
>SDEE01000536.1:0-34657 GCA_004126415.1 Candolleomyces aberdarensis | reverse complement strand
AACTCAAGTAACTGTATTTACGGTCCTTGTAATTCCTGTGCACCACTCCGGATTCGTCCAAAATCCATCGAGCTTCGATGATGACAACACTTCGTTGCCTTTTTCCGAGATGTGAAAGCTCACCTAGTCTAAGCACCTATTCCGTCTCCATACAGATCCCTGCCCTGCAACGAGAAACTGGGTGATGAAATTCTGGCCCAACGTAGCCTTTGGTAAGCAGACGGTTTCTCAATTCCGCGCAGCATCACGCATAGATCGGTCAAAACCGAACTTCGAGTATAACAGCATACAGAACCATCGATGTATACGATCGTGATGATGATGTTGTATCGCCGAGGTGCATATATTGTCACTAATCTTCCGTGCTTTCGCTTCGGTTCTTCCACTTAAGGGGGTCGCAAAAGGCCAAGACCACGTTCCTCCTTGTAACCGGCATAGGGGACGGCACCGGGCCTGCCATCATCCTTGGGAGAGCTCCGCCATCCACGTTGTAGATCGATCGCCTTTTGCCGGTCGCTTTGAATCACCGCTTTCCTCTCCGTTATCGCAACAGTGCCAGGAACTGTGAGCATGGGCCCACGGGTGTCTTCGGCTTTCACTTGGAGACGTTTATGTTGAACGGAAGAAGGAATGATGCAAGTGTAAGGTGATACAGAGGGCTAGACAAGGGGACGGCATCTACAATGCCTCGGCCTTTGCCGTGCGCAGCATCGGCCACTTGCCACAGGTCATCTACCAGTGGCTGATTGAACTGGCTCACGTCTTCCAGCGAGACTGAATTCATGGAACTTCGTAGTGTCACTGTCAGAAACATCACACACCGTGACGCTGGAAGCCAGGAACCATTCAAGTTGAAGCACCGCCCTAAGATAAATAAAGATTGTTGTTTTTTACGCTCACTGAAGTACCGCCATAGACGATGTCACAGCTCCGAGTCTCTACTATGCCTGTACACACACATCAGTACCATTGACAATCCTCAGAAGCGCCCGAGTGTGTTTCGAAGCCATCATGAACACAGAGATAGTAATCAGTTTGATCAAACTTCCAGTAGCTCTGAACCTAGCCTCTTTGACTTCGAAGATGGTGCTATCTTATAGAAGCGAAGGCGTGCGTTTCGTGCCGGGCATTGCATGTTCAACGGATATACGATATTGCTGGAGAAGGAACAATTACAGAAACGCCGTCTTTGGGAGAGATTGAAGTCTACATGGACACTGAATACGCTGAACGGTCTTGACGCAGGGTACGGTCAGAATCGAGGGAAGCTGAGATCATGTTGACATCGGACTTGGATTCGACAAGCTTTTGAGGTTACCCCTCCCGACGTAGCATTTCGGAAACTGGTGAGTAAGGAATGTCGGAAACTAAAACATCTTGGAAAGAAACTAGATCGCTTGATTTGTTATCATAGCCACACCCCACCCACCCCTACACACATTCTGATATCTATTTATCTATAAGGTGCATGATTGTTCTGTTTACGGTTGGTCTACGGTAGCTTTACAGTGTATCTCGGCGATGAGATAGGAGAGCTGCAAGGAACATCAGATCGAAACCGGGATGGGCCTGACCTGGTCTGTTTATAACGAGTGATTTCCCCCGCAAAACGTTCCAACTTCACCTAGGGCTCCTCTTGCGCATTGATGTACCATGTCACAGTCAGACCCCGATGCAGCGGGTATAGTGGCTGCCAGGATTGGAGTCTTTAGTAATGTCAGCCCACCATTCCTTCTGTCTCAATGTTTGCTTACGTTGTTGACTGATATACAGTACACCTCCGGTGGGTCACAAGAAACCGTGTACAAACGACATAGGAGACCCCAACTCAACCACTCCCCTGAAGCATCCATAATGGCAACATATGTATGTTTCCTTCCCCCTGTTTTTGGTGCTCCCTTATTGAAGGCTTTGCTCGACGATACGGCAAAAGTTGTATCACTTCATTCTAACCATGGGGGACGAAGTTGGTCGTCTTCAGCCGTCTCTTGCTGCCACACTCATGAATCACTTCTAGGTCAACGTTGCATGGCCTCAAAGGTTGACATTTGGAAAGGTATTATACTTTACAACCCGATATGGAACCCTATTTTACTTCGCAATAATAACAATATGTGGGTACCTACTCTCTCTAATTCATTCATGTCAAGCTGAAAAGTGGTCTCCGTAGACTCCAACCCTTTCTATTTCGTGGTTAGCGTCAAAGTGAGCCTAAATAATGCTGACCAATGTTCGCTTAGCCCTCAGATGGGGATCTCACCACATACGACACTCATTAGGTTTGCAAAGGACTGAATACCATAGGATTGGGTACGCTTTTCTTCTTTTGACGAAAGGCACTTATTTTATTAAACAATGGTATCAGTCCTGTCCGTGATCTGCGCGCATAGTGTTGAGTGTGAGGTGGATGGAGCCTTATCCACTTCCACGAAGTCTGACATCTTTCCTCGTCCTCCCCTGCTACCAATAGTATTTATATCGCTCTGTCTCTACGCACTTCTTGGTGCCACGCGTCTTTGGTTGGTTCTGTTTGTCGTTTTGTACACGGTGAGCTACCAGATACTTATTCCAGGGCGCCGCAAATTCTAAATTTAAAGGTTGATGTTCAATCAGGCTTTCACTGTTCCAGCCACCGTAACTTGGATGATATTTGAAGCCACAAGGAAAGGTGCCTCGAGATATTCAACCTTATAGAAGTTTATGTCGCTAACAGATTCTCGTAGGTCGTCTTCCAGGGCCGTTATACCGCTCGATGGGATCAATGTGCACACTAACAGATCCACGCCGTTTCGAGTACCAAAAAGCGGGCCTGTATATCACCATGGCAGGGACAATCGGTGAGCACATATTGCTTTCGTTTACTTTTTTGCTGGTGTGAACAACTCATTCTTGGTTCACACTTTGGTTGTCCTCCGTATCACGCAGTGTGCTTTCTTATCGGGGCATACACCCTCTGGGCTGGATACAGACATCATAAGAACAGAACGATTGAAGTCATCCGAAGGGAAGGAGGACTGTGCTATCTAGTCCTACTTGGTCAGTCCTTCCATCACATATAACTTTGTCAAGTCAGACTGACATCCAGAATTGTGTCCTCTTCCGGACATAGTCATGCGCATGTTCAATACCGTAATTTTTGAATTGCCATACAGCGATGTAAGTTCATTGTCCTGAAGATCCAAATGCTTCAGGTGTGCTCACCGCGAGTACATTCCTACTGTCAGACTGCTGCAATGCTCGGCATCGTTGTCGCTAGGTAAGTGATGTTCTTGAAAGTTGGATTCGTACCTCAAACTCACATATTCTCTATCCACGTCCTTCTACATGCCTCTGTAACATCGGTGAAACCTTCAAGCACACTCCAGCTTATGGGATCCGTCCTTGCCAGCCGCATGCTGCTCATGTTACGGCAATCCCAAGATGCAAGGACTTGATCAGTGGTATCGACACTCATTTTCAATCCCATCAACACGGAGAGCGACGACCACGAGGGAGCTCGATCTACTGGAAACATTGGCCAGCGCGCAACCCCTTCCATTCAGGCGTGCGCTAGTGTCCAGAGATGCTAAAATGGCTCAAGTGGAGAGGGCAGGATGAGATTGGTATCATCGATCATTGATCATGCTTAAAAGTTGTAATTGTCGGAGAAGAACAAAGTGGAAATGTATATGCCTGGCTCTACACCCTTGCTGAAGCCTATGATCCGTTTACGGGGGGCTGATCACTCCCGAGCGCACTCAAGGGCGGAATGTTGATCAGTACGCTCAGCTGTCTAGACATCTTCCGTGGTGCTACAGAGCCGCAATCGGCATCTTAACTTCGTAGCCTCTTGAATGCCTACCGTGTTGTTCTTTGCTGCATGCCCTCCCAGGAGGTCTTCTATAAGGCATTGGAGAGAGGGGGTGGACGACGATTCGAGGGTGTGTAGTAACATCCAGGTGCCTCGCTTGGTAGATTGTCGCTGATCCCATTCAAACAAGGCCGATAATCTCCACCATATAGCATTCGCAGCGTATTCTGAAGAGCTCCAATTGAACCCCATGAAGCGACGACTGAAAGGTTGTTCCGGCTGGCATTCCACCGCTTAGTACTATTCGACAGAGTGCCAGAAAGAGGACTGGCCTGAATTCCACAGAAATTAGTCTCCATCGCTGTCATTTGCAGAGTGATATAGACGGTAACATACGAAACTTTCCAGCTCTCCAAGATGGACTTGACCGAGTCAGAGCTAGGTTTCACCACCGTTTCGGACCCTTCCTCTTCAGTCCATTGAGGATGAGATGCGACCAAATCCACATGAACGCCGTCCAATGCAATCCGACCAGTGGCGGCAACGACGCGATTGCCCCCTGGGTCATCGAGCGAGGTCACGTTCAACAGGGAGACCAAGGCTTCGATATCAGCCAAAGCCGTGGATCGTTCCCCTGATGGGATTCTGTCCGTTCCACTTCTCCCATCGAGAATGGCCGAGAGAAATCGAATTTGTTCCTCGAAGGTTGGGTTGGCCATGAGTTGAGGATGACAATGCGAGTGAAGGACGCTCAAGGTTGAGTCAAAGCACGACCGAGAGTTTCATTTGAAACTCCGTCCAAGCGCAACGCCACATATGGTATCATCGCGGTGTCCGACAGCTCGGGAGTGATGCACGGAACGCCGAAGGACTTCAAGAAGAAGTTTATTATAGAGTTGAGGTCAGACAGTTGTGCACGAGCTTGAACAGTTCATCATTTACCCAGATATTTCGGCCTAGTACCGACGCAGAACGAGACGGAGGGGCCACTGGTGGCCCTTCTTCAGATTTGGGAGCTCGCAGTCCAACTGCGAGCTGTACTTGTTGATCAAGGATCTTCCCTAAGTGATGCAGATAGATCTCCATGGTTGTAATTGGAAGAGCAATTGGCATTCAACTTTTCAAAGCCTCGCAGGATGGATTCGATCTCCGCAGGCACCATTTCACACTTCTCTTTCTCTTGCGTCCCTTGAGAAAACAATGCGACTAATTCCACGCGGACGTAATTCAATGCAAATTGGACAGTGACGGCAACAATGTGATTGCCCCCAACGGGTGGTCGAGCGAGGTCACGGTCAACAGGGACACCAAGGCTTTGATGTCTGCCAACGCTGTGGTTAGCCTCTATCATGTCATTCTTTGCATGCCCCTTCACCCAGAGCGTATGGCTGTTAAGAATCGAACTTTCCCCTTGAGTCTCGCCTTTCCCTAGGATGAGAATGGTGGGGTAAGTCGGGTGAAGGGGGTCGAGAGCGTCCCGCCACGCAATTCTGACTCCGCCCAAGCGCGCGCTGATATTATTCATCTGCGGATTGAAGAGCGCTCAATCCTAGCCGGTAATGTAGTGGAGATGAGCTTGCAGAAACAGCTGTAATTGAGCCTAGTGTGACTATGTGTTGGCTAAGAGGTTTGGCTACGGCTAAACACTTCTTCTACGAGAACCACGCCAATGATCGTGTATACCTTTGTACGGCTTTGTATAGTATAGTATAGTCATAATACAACCAGAAGAAGGCAAAATGACATAGGAACTCCATGTACCCACATTCTTCTGTTACAGTTCCATCTATGAATGCAAATGGGAGGACAATGAAGGACACAAGGACGCCTCCGCTTGTGGCGAGCGCCCAGATTATACCTAAAGTGCTCATGGGAAACAAAAGGAAACGGAAGAAGATCCAGAGTCCATCTATGAACAGGCCCAGGACTGGTAAATACAACCGTACGCTCAGGTCAATAGTGGTCATCCACAGGCATAACATGGAAAAGGAAGCAACTGATAAGCTGGACGTTAAAGCAAGGCCGTGGATGAGAATATGGGCGAGGAGCAGGATCAGTGTTGTTACAGCACTGAATGCTAAAGAGACACGCATGCATTTTAGTAGCCCATTGACAGAACTATGAGGTGTGTGAACTTACCAAAAGTAATGGATGAATCCCAAGGTGATCCAGCCCAGGGGGCTTCGAGAAAGCGATGAATCAGACTTGTGAGGTTTGTGATCCAACTTTCCAAGATCCAAAGACTTTGTGGACTTTCAAACTGGCCAAATAAGCGCTGGGAAATGGACTGTATGACGGATACAAGCCCCCGAGCCATAGTTCGAAGAGACATTACCAAGAAGAAAATCACTCCACCCACGGTAACGACTATCACGAAAATCAACAAACCCACAAGTGTGAATGCCGGAGGTGCATCTTCGACAGTATGGCCCGAGTATCGGATAAAATCGAAGGCTGGGAGTGAAACGTAAAGCAAGAGCCATGCCATTGTAACGAAAAACATGAGAGGGATCCATTCAATAGCTCTGCATCTAACTGGAACGAATTGAGACTTAAGCGTCGAGGTAGCTAGAAGACTTGGACAGACCTTGATGTGAATAGTCGTTCGAAAAGAGCCAGGGCATGACTTCGTTGGTACTCGCTTCGTAGAATCCGAGCCAATACAGGCTGAATATCTAGATAGTCAGTCCGAGTCACAAACGAAGAGATGCAATCGAAAACGCACCCCAAAGTGACGACAATCGCGTAAATCCATTCAACGGTGGTAGGTGCCGACTCAAAACCGTGATAAGCTAATGCAGCTTTGGTTATCCCGAAGGATATCGCACTCGCAGTGACAATGATACGATAGCCAGTCATCGGAAGGGTTTCGGGCTTCAATAATAATTCCAAATCGCGCTCTTCCGTATCGTATTGAGGAATGTTGATACCAAGATGATCCCGAAGGAGGTTTCGGACGCCGTCCATGATGTCTGCTTTGAAAACCCAGTAGGGTCTGGCAGTATTCTTGGCCTCGTATTCGTTAAGAAAAAAGAAGCTGCAGTGTTCAAGTGGGTCTTAGTAAATAGAACAATGATGTTCACTGTGGGATATTGCTCACAGAAGTAGGAAGATTATGCCGCCGACCCACTCGATGGTTATTGACACTGAAGACTGAGACGTTTTCGAGGCTGAGGCAAGTGCCTTCGAAGTGCCTAGTCCCAGAGTCACCGCGCTGAGCATCAGTCGATAGGCAGTGACTTTGGGGTGCCACGACTTCCACGAGGACCTTTGAAGTACATGGGGAATATTCTCGACATCAGCGAATGGTAGGACCACAGGGTGGCCCTCGGTTTGAGCTGTTGGAGATGATTGTGGCATTGCCGCTGAGCATGCAGTGGGGGGTCGGGGCGCACAATATCCGGGGATAGGTCAGATTATAAGAACTCAAGCGTCTGTATGAACAGCACTGCGTTACAGCTTTCCGAGCCGCCACTGTCAGCCAATTCATTTCCCCGTTCTGAAGTAGACAAATGGTCGAGAGCAAGAGGGTCTCATATATTTAGTTTCCTAAGAAGGCTTGTGAAGGCGAGGACTCTGAGGGGGCGTTTTGGGGTTGCTGTAAAGATAATGGCCTGCGTGGTGTCCCACGGGCGATCGTAACTCTATCCATTCCGAAAGTACATATCTCTAGTTTCCTAAAAAGTCGTGAAGGCGAGGACTCTGAGGGAGCGCTTTAGGGCTGCTGTAAAGATAATGACCTGCGTGGTGTCCCACGGGCGATCGCAACTCTATTCATTCCGAAAGTAGATGGTTGGGGAAAAGAGGGTCATATGCATCTAGTTCCCTAAGAAGTCGTGAAGGCGAGGGCTTTGAGGGAGCGTTTTAGAGGATAACGGCCTGCGTGAGATGTCTTGGCACCGGCGATCAATTACATAATATCCATGCATGGGTGTTGGATCGACTCGCGCATCGACTATGTCTGGCAAAAAGCCCGACCTTTCAGGCTACAACTATGGGGCCATCGCCTCCCTCGTCTTGACGGCCGACAAATCCTCTCTACCACGTCGAGACAAGGAGCCCGATGGCGCCCCGACCTCCCTCTCTGGTCGCATCGACGTCCGCGAGATGGGCTCGCGTGTGCTGCGCGAAACGCCCAAGGACCTCGAGAAGAAGAAGAAAAAAGCCGTCGCAAAGGCTTCGGAGCAGGACGGTCTGGAGCGGCAGCAGCAGCAGCAGCGCAAGCGGGCTGGAGGAGAGATGGTGGGGTACGCCGATGTTATAGAGGCGACGCAGGATGTGGAGGGCTTGACGTACCGACCGCGGACGGCGGAGACGAGGGAGGTGTACCAGCTCATGCTGGCTACGGTGTACAGTGCGCTCGGAGACCAGGCGCAGGATATCGTGCGGAGTGCAGCAGACAGCGTCCTTGAGACGCTCAAAAACGAAAACATGAAGGACTTTGACAAGAAGAAGGACGTGGAGGAGGTTCTGGGGCCACTAGCCAACGACGTATTCGCCCAGCTGGTGGGGCTGTCGAAGAAGATTACCGACTACAACGCGGAGGAGGAGATGGCCGTGGACCCAGACGCGGAGAGGAAGGAGGCCGAGATTGACGACGAGGTTGGCGTGGCGGTCGTCTTTGACGACGAAGAGCAGGAGGATGAAGACGACGACAGCGGGTTCGAGATCAACGAGGGCTCCGACGACGACGAAGAGGAAGCCCAGGACGCCCCAGACGCCGCCCCCAACGTCGACGCGGACGACGAGGAACTCGTGATTGGAGGCGAGTCATCTTCGGCTGCGAGCAAAAAGGACAAGGACGTCGTGACTCCGAGGTCCATCGATGGCTTCTGGGTCCAGCGCCAGATCTCTGAAATTTATCCCGACCCCGTCACCGCTGCCGACAAGGCCTCCTCCGTCCTCACCATCCTTGGTTCAGAATCAAGCGCCCGCGATGCGGAGAACCAGCTTATGGAGCTGTTCGACTACCAAAGTTTCCACATCATTGCGAAATTCATCAAGAACCGCGACGTGATTGTATGGTGCACGAAGCTTATGAGGAGCGACGCGGACGAGCGAATCAACGTCGAGGTTGCGATGAGGGAGAAGGGTGTTGGGTGGATTTTGAAGGAATTGGCCGGGGAGAAAACCGCGACCACGGACGCGATGGACGTCGACCAGCAGCCTGCGAAGACTGTACCCAAAACTGCTACCCTCGCCCCTGGATCCACCGTCCAACCCAAACGTACCGTCGACCTCGAATCCCTTGTGTTCAGCCAGGGCGGGCATCTCATGTCCAACAAGAAGTGCAAGCTGCCTGAAGGCTCGTTCAAGAGGGCGAGGAAGGGCTTCGAGGAGATTCATGTGCCTGCGCCGAAAGCCAAACCTGTACAGGAGAACGAGTTGGTTGTGATTGAGAAGCTGCCGGAGTGGGCTAGGAAGGCGTTTGGAGCCAAGGTTCGCCATCTGAACAGGGTGCAGAGTAAGCTGTATCCCATAGCTTTTGGCACAGACGAACCTATCTTGCTGTGTGCGCCTACGGGTGCCGGAAAGGTGTGTTTCTGGAGTCTCTTTCCCTCAATTATTTACTGAACTCGTCTCTTTTCAGACCAACGTCGCCATGCTCACGATCCTCAACGAACTCGGCAAACATCTCCTCCCAGACGGGACCTTTGACCTCGACGCGTTCAAAATCATCTACATCGCGCCTATGAAAGCTCTCGTCCAAGAGATGGTTGGAAATTTTTCTACTCGACTCAAGCCTTACAACATCAAGGTCGGCGAACTCACTGGTGACGCCCAAATGACGAAGGCCCAAATCGCCGAAACCCAAATCATAGTGACGACGCCAGAGAAGTGGGATGTCATTACCCGAAAGAGCACCGATACCAGCTACACCAACCTCGTCCGACTCATCATCATCGACGAAATCCACTTGCTTCACGACGAGCGAGGGCCTGTCTTGGAGAGCGTAGTGGCTCGTACCGTCCGGCGTATGGAACAGACAGGCGAATACGTCCGCCTAGTCGGCCTCTCCGCCACCCTCCCCAACTACCAAGACGTCGCCACCTTTTTGCGCGTCGACGAAAAGAAGGGTCTCTTCTACTTTGACGCCTCCTACCGACCCTGCGGGCTCCAACAACAATTCGTCGGCGTGACAGAGAAGAAGGCGATCAAGCGGTACCAAGTGATGAACGAGGTGTGCTACGAAAAGGTGCTGGACCAGGCGGGGAAGAACCAGTCGCTCGTGTTTGTGCACTCGCGCAAGGAGACGGCCAAGACGGCCAAGTACCTGCGCGACCGCGCGGTGGACCTGGAGGATATCACCAAGTTTGTCAAGCCCGAGGGTGCGACGCGGGAGGTGCTCCTGAGCGAGGTGGAGAACGTGCGGGACCCGAACCTGAAGGACCTCTTGCCGTTTGGGTTTGGGATACACCATGCGGGGATGAATAGGGAGGATAGGAATATGGTGGAAGACCTGTTTGCGGAGGGCCATTTGCAGGTGCTCGTGTGTACTGCGACTTTGGCGTGGGGAGTCAACTTGCCGGCGCATACGGTTATCATCAAGGGGACGCAGATATATAACCCGGCTCAGGGACGATGGGTCGAGCTTTCGTCGCAGGATGTGTTGCAGATGCTGGGGCGTGCGGGACGGCCGCAGTATGATACGTTTGGAGAGGGTGTGATTATCACGAATCACTCGGAGTTGCAGTATTATTTGAGCTTGTTGAATCAGCAGTTGCCGATTGAGAGTCAGTTTGTGGGCAAGTTGGCGGATAATCTGAATGCGGAGGTTGTGCTTGGGAATGTGAGGAATAGGGATGAGGCGGTTCAGTGGTTGGGGTATACGTACTAGTGAGTTTTTTTCTCTCGAATTCTTTCTTTTCTCGTCCCTCCGTTCTTCATGTTTCTGGATTGGATGGTTACTGACTTTGAATCTTTTTTATGCAGCTACGTCCGACTGCTACGCTCGCCAGGCTTGTATGGTGTCGGTGTGGATTATCAAGATGAGAGCGATCCTACACTCATTCAGAAGAGAGCGGACATCATCCATTCTGCTGCGGTCCTCCTGGAGAAATGCCAGCTGATCAAGTACGAGAGGGCGTCTGGTGAGTTTTTTTTGCCTTGTTTTCGCGAAACGACCGCATTCATGAATTGTATTGACTAACTGCGATTGTATTGTCCTACAGGCAAATTCCAGAGCACGGAGCTCGGCAAGATTGCGAGTCATTACTACGTGACGTACAACAGTATGATGGTGTATAACCAGAATCTGAGGAGCGGGATGGCGATGATCGAGCTGTTCAGGGTGTTTGCGGGGAGTAGCGAGTTCAAGTTGGTACCGGTGAGTGATCTTTCTCTTTACACTTGTTTTTTCTCGCTGGAGATCAGGACCCTCGGCTGACTCGACTTTTTATCAGGTTCGACAAGAAGAGAAAGCTGAACTTGCACGACTCCTCGAGAGGGTACCGATTCCCGTGAAAGAGAGCGTGGATGAGCCCGCCGCGAAGATCAACGTGCTGCTCCAGGCGTACATCTCGGGCTTGAAGCTGGACGGCTTCGTCCTCGTCGCCGACATGGTCTACGTCACGCAAAGTGCTGGCAGGTACGGTCCCTCGCTATCTTTTAGCTGTATCGATACCCATGCTAACTTGACTGTCCTCATTTTAGAATCCTTCGTGCAATTTTCGAAATTTGCCTGAAGCGTGGCTGGGCCGTACCCGCGAAGGCTGCGTTGGATATGTGCAAGATGGTGGAAAAGAGGATGTGGGGGTCTATGACGCCTCTCCGACAGTTCCCCAAGGTCCCAAATGACGTGATTCGGAAGGCTGAGGGGAAGCAGTTCCCTTGGTATCGATACTTCGATTTGGTGAGTTATTTGCCATGCGTTGTTTGAGTCGTGCTAATTGGGGTGTCCACAGAGCCCACCGGAGATTGGAGAGCTGTTGGGTTTGCCGAAGGAGGGGAGGAGGGTGCATCGGCTGGTGCATACCTTCCCTAAGCTACAGTACGTTTTTGGTTCTTCGAGTATAAGCTTGGCTGGTTGCTGATCGTGTTCATAGGCTGCAAGCTCAAGTTCAGCCTATCACGCGCTCCCTTCTCCGAGTTGACCTCACCGTCGTGCCCGATTTCCAATGGGACCCAGAAATTCACGGAGGTGCCGAATCGTTCCATATCCTCGTCGAGGACGTCGACGGCGAAGTCATTCTCTTCCACGATATCTTCCTTCTCCGACAACGCTACGGCCAAGACGAGCACAACGTCACCCTCACCATCCCCATGTTCGAACCCGTTCCGCCCAACTACTTCATCTCGCTCGTCTCGGATCGATGGCTGCACGCTGAGACGAGGTTGCCCATCTCTTTCAAGCATCTCATTCTACCCGAAAAGTTCCCCGCCCCCACACCGCTTTTAGACTTGCAACCCCTCCCACTCACTGCCCTCCACAACAAGGAATTCGAAGCGATCTACAAGAAACGAATTCCCTCCTTCAACAAGATCCAAACGCAGGTTTTCCAGGCACTTTACACTACGGACGAGAACGTGTTCATTGGAGCGCCTACGGGGAGCGGCAAGACGATCTGCGCAGAGTTTGCTTTGATGAGGCTGTGGAGCAAGAGGGAGCAGAAGAGGGCTGTGTGTATTGAGCCGTATCAGGAGATGGTGGACATGAGAGTGAAAGAGTGGAAGGACAAGTTTGGGGATGTGCAGGGTGGGAAGGAGGTTGTCAGTTTGACGGGGGAGACGAGTGCGGATTTGAGGGCGTTGGAGAAGGGAGACATTATTGTTTGCACGCCGATTCAGGTAAGCTTCCAATCTGATATGTTTAGTGGATTGATGCTGATGTCCTGTTTCCTGTGTTTTTAGTGGGATGTTATCTCGAGGAGATGGAGACAGCGGAAGAACGTCCAAAACATTGGGCTCCTCATTGCCGATGAGGTTCAGATGGTGGGAGGCGAAGTTGGGCCAACGTATGAGGTTGTCATTTCGAGAACGAGATATGTGTCAGCCCAGACGGATATCAAGACGAGGATTGTTGCCTGTGGTGTGTCGTTGGCGAACGCCAGAGATTTGGGAGAGTGGATGGGGGCTCCGTCACATGCCATCTTCAATTTCTCACCGAGGTACGTTCAGCCATATAGTCTTTCCGGTTGGCTTAGTATTCTTACTCATTGGTAAATTTTCATTGTAGTGCCCGACCATTGGACATGGATATTCATCTCCAGTCGTTCTCTATCCCTCATTTCCCATCCCTCATGATCTCCATGTCGAAACCCGCGTATCTTGCGATCACAGAATACTCTCCAGCCAAACCTGTCATCGTCTTCGTCCCATCTCGTCGACAATGTCGGTTGACAGTGGACGACCTCCTCACGCACTGCTCCGCGGATGACAAGCCTGATAGGTTCTTGAATATTGAGCTCGAGGACCTTCAGCCGCATTTGGACCATTTGAGCGATAAGGGACTGGCGGAGACGTTGAAGCACGGTATTGGGTACTTCCACGAAGCTCTGGATAAGCAAGACAAGAGGATCGTGCAGAGGCTATTCGAGTCGGGTGCAATTCAAGTTCTGGTCGCTTCCAAGGTTTGTCCTCCCCCTCACTCACTCGTGCTTCATTCAACGGACTGATCGTTATTCTTTACTATACAGGACACTGCGTGGAGCCTGCCCGTCGCGAGCTACATGGTGGTCATTATGGGAGTTCAGTCCTACGAAGGCAAGGAACACCGATACATTGATTACCCCGTGATGGACGTGCTGCAAATGATGGGCAAGGCGTGTAGGCCTTTGGACGACGACAGGAGCCGGTGTGTGCTGATGTGCCAAGCAACGAGGAAGGACTTTTACAAGAAATTCCTTGCCGAGGGTCTCCCGATCGAGAGTCATTTGCCAACGCACATGTTGCACGACTATTTCTTGGCGGAAATTGCGGTGAAGACGATCGAGAACAAGCAGGATGCGATGGTGAGTTTTCCATGGTAGTTGCGTTTAGGTCGCTTACTGACTTTCCATGTTTACAGGACATTTTGACCTGGACCTACTTCTACAGGAGAATGACTCAGAATCCGAACTACTACAACCTGCACAACGTCAGTCATCAACATCTTTCTGATCATCTCTCCGAGCTGGTCGAGAATACGCTCAATGACCTCGTCAACTCCAAATGTATCGCTATTGGTATGTCCCTACCCTCCGTTCTCGGTGAAGGATAATCCTGATTGTTACGTGTAGAGGACGAGATGGACGTCTCAGCGTTGAATTTGGGTATGATCGCGGCGTACTACAACATCTCTTGTGAGTCCCCTTCCCCCCTCGATTTACAGCATTCGTAATTCAATTCATCGCCACCCCAGATGTCACTGTCGAGGTCTATACCCTCTCGCTAAAAGAGCGGACGAAGCTCAAAGGTCTTCTCGAAGTCGTCTCCTCTTCCGCCGAATTTGAAACCATCCCCATTCGCCGTCACGAAGACGCCCTTCTCAAACGAATATACGACCGGGTACCAGTTAAGCTGGATAACCCAGACTTTGAAGCGCCACATTTCAAGACGTTCCTTCTTTTGCAAGCTCACTTCTCCCGACTGCAGCTCCCACCTGACCTTGCTGCCGATCAGGTTCTAGTGTTGGAGAAGGTGCTGAACCTGCTCTCGGCGTGTGTCGATGTGATGTCTTCGAATGCTTGGTTGAATGCACTCGGCGCGATGGATCTCTCGCAGATGTGTGTGCAAGCCGTATGGGAGACGGATTCGCCCTTGAAGCAAGTTCCTCATTTCGAACCCGAGGTACGCATTTTTGGAGTTTCGTTGTCCTATTCTCGCTCTAACTGGTGCCTGCGCCATATAGGTCATCAAGCGGTGCAAGGACGCCGGTGTGGAGTCGGTATACGATATCATGGAGCTCGAAGATGATGTCCGCAACAAAGTTCTGCAGATGACTCCAGCTCAGATGTATGTGTTTACCTTCCGTTGTTTCTTTCTGGTTTAGCTCACCGATCCGCAATTCTTTCTTTCTATTTAGGCGTGATGTGGCGGCCTTCGTCAATTCCTACCCCACTCTGGACGTTACTCACGAACTCGTGAAAGGAGAATACACCGCTGGCGCCCCCATCTATTTGCAAGTGGCCCTCTCTGTCGATGCTGACGAGGAAGACGAGGAAGACGCCGCCGCCGCCGACCCGACTGTGATTGCTCCCTATTATCCTCTCAAAAAGATGGCGAATTGGTGGCTGGTTGTTGGAGATCCTACGACGAAGCAACTACTCGTCATCAAGAAGGTTACGGTGACCAAAAATCTCAAGATCAAGCTTGAGTTTACGCTGCCTCAAGGAACACATAAGCTCAAGCTGTTCGTCATCTGTGACTCGTATGTGGGCGCGGATCATGATATCGCGCTGGATCCGGTTCAGGTGGCGGAGGGTGAGGAAAGTGATAGCGACGAAGATATGGAGAGCGATGAGGAGTAGAGGGTTCAGCCTCGTGGTTTAGATACATGTGTTCTCTAGTTGTGCGCTGCCGTCTTACTGCATTGTATCATTAGCTTTCTTTCTTGTAATTTGTAATTCCTGCTTCTTTTCGCTCTCGATGAGACGTCAATCGATGGAAAGATGAAAATTGAAGTCCGATTCCACTCAGTCTCTACTATAACTGTAGTCACAAGATAGACGAAAAAAAAATACCTGGTGCCGTCACTGAGGCCTCGGGGTTGAACCCGGTGGCCTTTCATATTTTACTTCTCACTCCATCACCGACGGAGTGAAAGCCGCTTTGTCTACTTCCCGAGCAGCCTTTCCTTCCCTGTTCTTGTAAAATACTATGTCACCTTCTTCTTCGACAAACTGGCACTCGGTGAAGGAACGATAGAGAGCGTAAAATGATGGCTGATCCCCGTTGGCGTGAGTCAATGGATGAAATCAGGAAATATGAGTCTCACCGTAGAGTCGTAGTTATAGTCGTCTTTGAGGACTGTCTTGATACGTTCGGTTATCTCAGGGCCGTTGTCTACCAGAAGCCCGAGTCGGTTAGATTATCTGGTAGAGATGCACGCAGTAACACGCTATGACTTACAGAACGGTGCTCGCAGGAAGAAGTCTATAATGCCCGAGGGGGGATATTTCAGCTTCAAGATGTTGGCTCAGGACCGAGAAAAACACTCACGGTGAGCTACATGGTCGTGGCTGATATTATGGAAAAAGAAGCGACCAAACCATCCTAGGAGAGGTCGATCCACTGTAGCAGCTACACCTCGAAGGAACGTCCATTGACCTTTTCGATAGTGAGGAAGCGTAGGGTCGGAATGGTGGAGATACGTGATCATGACTAGAGATAGTTAGCTATGAAATTGAAATTGCAAAGCGGGAGCGGAGTTCGCAACTCACCGATCCTGAAGGAGGCATGAATGATTTGAGTTTTTCAGTTCATCAGACCTGCACGCCGGATTCGAAGTTTCCAATAGCTTACCAATGGTTGACAAGCTTTTGTAGATGCGGGTATAAGATGGGTAGCCCAAGCGTGCACGGCAGAAGAAGGACGTACCAGGAAAGGTGGGAGATAGTACCACAAAAAAAACTCTCCGCCTGCATGGTAGAGGACTAAAGCCATCATCCCGATGCCCACGTTTGAAAGTATGATCGACAGTCCTAGGAAGGACGGATCGTAAGTCTGTTTAGGCTCTGTCAAGAGCAACCAGAGGAGATACTTACGTTGTTCCTTCTTGAATAGAGGCGAACACGGGTTGAAGTGATTAGTTCCAAGGGGATAAGATGGGCTTCCCATGGTATTCCGACTGCGGCTTCTCAGAGAGTGTTTCGGTGTATAGGAATGACCGCACTCACGTCAGGTAAATCCACCATCCGCTGGAATCTCGTCAGAAACATCGTCATAGTTGAGTCATAAATGAGCTTACAACGCTTGCATAATGAAAATTCTGAACAACGTGTAAATCGGGGTCTCTTCGAAGGCTTCTGTATAATCAACCGGGGTTGCTTTGCCTTCTGCAGGTAGATTGTATGTGGAACGGGTGTACGGCACGTAGTTCTCGTCCCGCTCCATCGACCCGGCCGCCTTCTGGAGCCCAAAGTCCATTCAGTAGTCAGAATAATATCAGACCTTCATACGTACGTGGTGTAAATGATGCGTCGCCCTCCACGAGAAATATGGGAGCAAAAGATACTGGGAGAGAGGCATTCATCGAACAGGGTTAAGTCTAGAGAATGGAGAAAACGCACTGAATGAAGAAGGTAGCCCACGATGTTGTTGAGAGTCTTGCTGCAAAATAACGATGAGTGACCGGCATCGTGACCTTATCAAATTGTCAGGAAGGGCTCAGCGGTGAAGAATGGAAGACTGTACCCAGGCAAAATATGCCAGCTCCCACAAGACTCTGTAACAGCCAATATATGCACCAGAGGCTTCCCTTTGCTACCAGCTGCAAAGATGGCGATGTAATGCCCAATATTCCAGAAATAGTGTCAACGAAGGGTGTGATTTGGTACGCGGAGGTATAAAGAAAAAAAGCGATGATGATGTCCCGGAGAACATAGAGGAGGGATTTCAGCTGATTGCCTGTTCAAAGCTCAGTTCGCTTGCGAGTCGGGGTCCTAAAAAGAACTTGCATTTGAGTAAATGCTTTGGAACAGCATCATGAATCTCTTTTAGTGTACTTGCTGGAGGCTTGAATGGTTTATCGAGCCTTCCACGTTCCTCCGAGTCAGCAAAGCTACAGACGAAATGAATGAGTGCCGCTCACCTTGATTTGTACTCGGGACCGTTTCCCCAAAGCAACATCGTCACTATGGGTAGATTTTTCAGAGAGAGGGAAGAGGAAGAACTCTCGAGCGGGAACAGTACGTGGCAGTGGTTGGGGGTTGGGTTCGAGCTAGAATATGAAACTTTATATACCGAACAGGTGGGTATTCCGCCACCTTATGGATCCAGACACAAGCCAACCCAAACACCGTTTAGCCCCGAGAAAAGCGCTAGATCTGGGAGAAGTTGGCCATCCGCTGCCTTTTAGGTTCCCGAGGCGAATCGCACTTCTAACAGTGCCAATCCCGCGAATCACTGATGTGTAGACTTCGAGGGAACATTGCCCCGAACAGTTGGCCTGAGTGGGGTTTTATCTCATTCCCCAATCTGGCAGGCAGGCAGGCTCCGCGAAGAACGCCTGGTATATGGTCGCGAAAGGAACCTCTAAAACTCTCGTCAGATGCGAAGTCTCAGTCACAGTGAGATAGCGTTGATTAACCTTACCTGGAGCGATTGACCATCGGATTCCAGCCCCACGTGGCTCTCCAGTGGAATTCGTCCCATGCTTTCTACGATCCTTCCGCTGCACTCGTCGACCAGCGTAGATACTAGAACACTGCAGCCATTTCAAGGTGTTTTTCGCTCGAGACGTTCCGCTCTTGAGCACATTGCCAGCGGAGCCAAGCATCTGACTTCGTGTGCAACTCCCGTACCTCCGCGTTGGACACTCCTTGGATCCATGCTCTCGAGGATCACCGGCGACCAAGTCCAAAATTAGGAACTGTTCGGAGAAGCGAGTGGCCGACCACTCGATTGCCCCCAAACAGTGATGACTCCTTGAATATAACGAGAGCGATCCTCCTTTTCCCATCGATACGGACTCAATTGGGTCCGACTTGAGCTTGACCAATTCTGGTGCTGGTGCATACCATTCGGCCGCCCATGTGGGCAATTACGTCGTCTTGGGCGATGACGCCTCTCGACAAGCGAACGCTGTCGAGGGTTGCTTAATGCCTTGGGAATCCGATAACGCATGGATGGGAGGCGGCTCAGCGCCTGGCTTGGATGCGAACCAAGAGCCCTTAACGAACCAGCTGTTCCCAGTGGCTCCGGGTGAAGGTAAGCGTCACTGTCTTACGAATCCACTAAGCCATCCGTGTAGAGTCGGTTTTCTTCACTATCCCATCGAGGTCTATCCTCAAAGCTCATGAGGAGAGGATACGCGCGGATGAACGCTCTGGAAACCGTGGGTGGTGTCCAATCTGAGGTTATTAATACCGGGAAGACCTACCTGAACGTTTGTGCATTCGCATTTTCTCTTTTCATTCCTTGTCCGCTTTTTTGTATTTCTTTTATTCGCGTATCGTCCAGTTCTCGTTCCACACGATCGGACCGTTCTCGTTTTCACTACAATTTAAATCACCGGACGGTTTTCGTGTTGTACACTGCCACGTTCCTCTCAATTCCCTTCTCGTCTTATCTGAGCTTATTTTTGACCTTCTTTACTCGATCGTTTGTTGGCTCTTTCCTTCTCTAGCGAGTTATCAATTCTTAAGTCAAGCAAGAAGATGATTGTGATACGTAAATTACCTGATCTTAGACCTCTGGTTAACTTGTAACAGTATCAGTATTGAATGCACGGTATCTTTCGCGAGGGGTTTACATGAATTATATTTTGTACATGTACAGGCTCACCGACGGATACTCTCTCTGACTGTAGAGTTCTCAACGCCCTGTTTCTCTTCCATTTAGAGAGCATCTGGGGTGTAGGTTAATAATGAAGGTTAGTGTATGCGGTTTACGTTGGGACTTGGAATCTCACTCTTTGCATCGACTCCTCCAGCGCCTCTTCAGCACGCAGACTGAGCTACATTGGCAGCAAGGTTCTATTGGGCGTTCTACACCAATCTTTAAGGCGACAGGATGATGAATATGAACAGGTCTAGAGCTACGAGTAGAAGGCTTACCCTCCGGAGATATACCCCGCATGCGTTGCACAAAATCTTGTCCCCTTCCCCGTACCTCCACCAGCGTGTCTGAGTCTCTTTGCAATGGGCGCACACAAGGTCTGTCTTGTCGTACTGAGACGTGTCGTGGATCATGTCCCCAGGTAGCAGCAGTAAAGTACTCAGAGCTTCTGAATCTGGATGTAAGTCGAGGGCTCGTAACGATAGACTCGTGGTCAAGCTGCCGTCCGACAAAATGGTACAAGACTGTATTCGGTCTTGGTGTTCGCCGACGAGACTATCCTCCTCGGTCGATTCTCTTCGTTGTTGAATCGGCCTCTCTAGGGCAGCCCTTCGTTCTGAGCCGTGTTTGGTAGGACAAGGTTGGAACGGCTCCAGATCGTCATTGCCCATCGCGCCGTTAGCTTTCATGGACGCCATGGATTGTTCCAGTAACTTTTCGACGGCCTTAGCCCGGTCGGTCCTGCAACGAACCGGCCTAACCGTTATGGGTGCCTCGTTGGCACTGGATCGGCTATTGTCGGCGTGTGCTGTTGGTCCCTTTCCTGTCGTGTTCACTGTCGATGTTAGTAGGGGTTCTGTAGACCAAAGGGGCATCTCGTTCGCCTTCAGCTCGGTGGTAGGATGGTTTATCAGAAACATTATTGAACGTTTGGGATATTCAGTCATGGTAGTCGGCTGTAGATAGAGCAATGAAGGCGATTTGAGGTTTGGACGGGGGAGACGTGCTGGATCGGGTCGTATGGTAGCAATTAATAGCTTTACAACCAGGGCTGCGGCAAGTTCACCTGAGGTGGTCGTTCTGGTGCAGAAATTGACTGTAACTATACTCAGAGGCTGGTGCACCACCTCACTGAGTTATACTCCCTCTTCCTCCAGCCCCATACCCTGCACCGTTCCTTGCACCAGTCACACGCTTTTGCACCATTCCTTGCACCACCTCTTTCCCGTCACTTGGGTCATGGCGGGGGGTCACGGCGGGGGGTCACATCGTCACAAATCAACCGTCGGTGCGCCCTCCCAGCTCGACCCTTCGTTTGTAGATCTCCCCCGATCTGTTCCAATCCATCAATTCATCTCTTCTATCAATTCCCTGGAAAGAACCCAGATAGTTTGTTTTCACCCTGGTTGGTCGGTTCGCCCGCCTCAAATACCTCGTTTCGTCAATGTCTACGGATAGAGCGTGTTTCTAGGCCTGAATAAAGTGAGAATACCCGACGACCACCGTTTCTACTCTTATGCCATCGATAGAACACTCGATGAAAGGCTAGGGAACAGAGAGATGTTGAGAAGTCAAGGATTTCCTCCAAACGGAGAGAATGATGCGTGAACATAAACACAGGTGCGAGTGGTGCACGTCCCACTGCACCAGAGATATAGGTCCGCACGGTGCACCAAAAATACAGGTCTGAGTGGTGCATTGCACCGGAGTCACAGGTGTAAACGGTGCACCAAAAATACAGGACCGAGTGGTGCACGTCCCACTGCACCAGAAACACAGGTCCGAACGGTGCACGACAAATCCAGCTACGAGTGGTGCATTGCACCAGAAATCCAGGCACAAGTGGTGCACGTCCTACTGCACCAGAGTTACAGGTGTAAACGGTGCACCAAAAATACAGGTCCGGGTGGTGCACGTCCCATTGCACCATAAATACAGGTCCGGGTGGTGCACGTCCCACTGCACCATAAATACAGGTCCTAACGGTGCACCAAAAGTACAGGCCCGAGTGGTGCATTGCACCGGAGTCACTGGTGCCACAGGTATTAACGGTACACCAAGAATACAGGTCCGAGTGGTGCATTGCACCGGAGTCACGGGTGTCACAGGTGTAAACGGTGCACCAAGAATATAGATTCAGGTGGTGCACGTTCCACTGCACCAGAAATAAAGGTCCGAGTGGTGCATTGCACCAGAGGTCCAGGCGCGAGTGGTGCATGTTTCACCGCACCAGAAATCCAGGTGCAAATGGTGCACGTCACGCCGCCCCAGAAATCCAGGTACAAATGTCGGGGAAATTACATTGAAATGATGTCGTTACAAATACAGCTATTTCTCGATTACCACTATATCGATTACTGCTATTTCTCGACCGGTCGCGAGCGCTTTACTCCTTTCTTCTGGTGCTGCTCCGCCATATCAGCCTTCTGCCACTCATAGAACGATTCCGCATTGGACATGAGACTCCTGGATTTATCGATCATACCTTGCACAGGCTCCCATGTTTTCTCAAAGGAGTCATGGAGTTGTTGCCAGAGGGAGGCCTGTCTGAAGGAATAGGCGCTCATTCCGTCCACAACCGCACCCGAGAACCCACGTCTCTCGTGACCACCAGCCTTCAGCTTCCACCAATCACGCTTCCACAACAGAAAGCGAAGGGTGCGCGCCATCTCCTCTTGAAGAAGGTCAATTTCCTCCTCGTACCTTCGAGCTCGGGCTCTTGACTTAGCCCACTCGACGCGATTCACTGAAGAAGGAAGGTCATAATCGGATCATAGAATGTGGGGATGGGCTTACAGTCGATCGTGTACGGATCAGTCTCTGCCGATATTTCACCTTGCCGCCAGATCCATGAGACAGTTCTCCTTGTATTTCCTCTCCCTTCCTCCGGCTCATCAATGGCTCGAATATCCGTTTCCTCCAGCTGGCGAAGTCTGCGAGTCAAATCAAGTGTTCTTTGTACTTCGTCCTGGGGGTTCTCCACCGGCATTGAGCGAATGTCTTGTTTGTTGAGCGTGAGCAAGGATGAATTTACTGTTAAAGATAAGACGGTGGACAGGGATGTGAGAGCATCATGCGCTTTGCGATACTCGTCGGCTGATTCATCAACATCGGCCTGGAGAGAGGCGATTGATGCCAGCGAGCGGGTGTTCATTCCTTGACCCCGAGCCCACCGGTCTTTGGAATCATACTGTGTCGCTCTCCTCTGGAGCGCCCGACGCAGTTTCCCGAGGGCTTCGTGGGCCTGGGCCTCACGAAGCTTGAATTCGAGTCGACCGAGCTCCAGGTCAAAGGGAGCCAATTTCCCGATCTCCGATGGAAACCATAACGGGAGGTCGTACGGTGCCACCGTGTTGACCGGAATGCGACTCTTCCGAAGCTCAACTGTCGAGGGAATATAGGACTCCAGTGTTTGATAGTGATCCTCAATCTTGAGGATGAGAGCATCCGACTTGAGACGGAATTTGAGGAGAGCACGATCCTGAGAATGCTCCCAAAGGTCTTTTCCCAATTTCTTCAGCTCGCGTCTATAGTGCCATCATCAGTGATTGCATTAGTTGTCAAACAAAAAGAAAACTCACTGGGCTTTCTCGATTTCGAACCCTTTAGTAAGCAAGTTAAGAGGTGTCGTTCGTTTACCAGCCTGTGCATCCCCCCCTTCCTGAGCTTTACGTGCCTGGTCCTCGGCGATCTCACGACGGATTGCTGCCTGCGTAGGTGTTGCCACCCTGAACTCGAACGGATTGGGGTTTTGCGGATCCCTCTCCCATGCCTCGACCCCTATTTTCCATTCCGTCAGAAGCGCCTCATCAATGATCTCCTCCAACTCTTTATAAGCTATGACTTGTTCAGGGGCATCATGTGTCACAGCGGACATCCGTCGAAGCAGGTACTTGTCTAGAATAGCAATTAGCCACAGCACCGGAACTAAGAAGGTGGTGACACACCAAGACGCATTATCTTCTTCCAGTTATAATCTCCGAAGTTGTAATCCAGTGTATCTCGTCGACTTCCAGGACCCATCTCGCGGGTACTGGTCGCCAGAGGATTTGAGTCACCCCAGCCACGCTCAGGAGCCTCTCCATCTCCCAGACCGGCGCCAGGAGTGTGCATAAAGGCGTACTGAGTGCGGCAGGCTTGGATATGGGCAGGAAGATGAAACTTCGGCACAACAAATCGGCATTTCGCTCGGGGACCGAGGAGATGGAAGTTGGGCTGAACATCCTGTAAGCGTTTGAAGAGGTTTTGTGACCACTGACAGCAAATATCATAAGACAACAGAAACCTCTTCAATTTCGTGTCTCCGATGCTCTGACGTAGTAAGTAATCGATGTTACAGTAACTGAAGATGGATATATTAGTGGCGAACGGGATTGTATGTTCAAAATAACTGACCGCTCTCCACGTTGAAGATCGCCAACGCCCAAGGGGCGCTTCATATTATGCCGGGCACACTCCACCGTTGCTACACCTGTTGCCGCATACCCTTGTCCAGGACGTGTGTCAGCCGAGTTGACGGCATCGTGTCGCGAACAAGTGCTTTTTGGCTCCACTTCGCCTGCATGTTGGGCCAGGTACTGTTTGAACTTTGTTTCTTCCACAAAATAAGCAAAGCCATGGCTCAGCCCAGGATCCGCCTTGTCGCTAGACGTGTCTTTGCGTTTCAACCGGAAACAGGCATCCATTGCCAGATTCAGACCATGCAGATATCTTCGCAGATTACTTGAGCGCCGAGAATTATCATCAATGAATTAGGACGTACTGCTTGTCATCGGGATCATCCTCCCACCCCACGCGCATGTTGATGTCTGGATGTGGGCAGGCTGGGCATAGGACTGCGCATTCTCCTTCTTGTGCATCCTGGGCTGATTGATTCGGATCATGTCCTCTTCCTGACCTCTTGAGGAGCTTGAGATGACGCCATTCATGAGCCATTCGCAGCATGGAAGTATACCGATTCTGATGGGATCCCGATGAGATCAGTCCGGTGCTTTCAACAAGATGGTTACGCACTTTGGGTTCATTGAGGCCCGTGTTGTCGGTCAGACGGGCAATAGTCTGGTAGAACTCAAAGACCGAGACCTTAGCTTCATACTGAAGCATCTCAAATACTTCAAGGACCCGGAATGTAGCTGCAGTTTTGGGATTGGTGGTTGTTGCAGGATAGAACCGACGCTCCAGAAGTTGTACCGTTTGGTCCTTGTTTGTCGCCCCACAACCACAATAATCCAATCCAACCTCATGGATCTGATCGTAGTCGACAATGACAAAATCGTCGTTCGTCGCTTTCAGAGGATTCTGACACGTCTCCCCAGTCCGATGACCTAGTTGGATTCGAAGTCCTAATTCCTTGAGAGTAGCTTTTACGAAATGACTTCCGTTCCACATCTAAAGCATGTCAGTCTCGCATCTCGATTGCCGTCCCAAGGGACTTACCTTGATTTGGTGCAGGGGTTGATGTGTGTGGCTCAGAACCATGCATGAATGACAGCTCAGGTTATTGACATCGCAGCCGAGGCACCGATACAGCGCTGGGTTGGTATCACAACCAGTGCAAATTGCGTCACACTGATTGTTGCGACCTTCAAGTCCGATCATAACTTGAAGGTAGGTGTCGATATGGTGGACCCATTCGTGCATCGCTTGGTCCTGTACGTATTCAGTCCTGAGCTCCCAAATGAAGTGGAAACAAACACATACCCCTGCCTTCTCTTCTTTTTCGGAGTTCTCAGCTATTTTCTGTGGTGTTTGTCCGATCTCCAACAGATAGCTGAAGTAGTCTTCCTCCGTACCATAGCTGAGTATGTCATTCCAGGGAGGAACGCCAGAAGATACATCAGCGACATCAGTGACAGGTGGAGCTGAATACAACGGATCTGGATGCAGGGGGACGGGTGCTCGTGTCACCGGATTGGAGACCCTGAAACCTCCACCAGCCAGTACCTTGATGCGCTGAGTGTCGACGTAATGAGGGTCCTCGCTGATCGTCGAAGAACTCGCCTCCGCAGGTGCGTGTGGTGGTTCAGCCTCCGGGCTAAACCCGCGAACTTTGGCTTTCTTCACTTTTCGTTTCGACCTTCCAGACATATTGTGGTGCCTCGGGTGGGTTGTCTCCTCGTCACTAAACGCTCACTCTTATATTGTATGCCATTCTGAAGAGATTGATGAACGGCAGGGATTTGTCTTTACGTACCTAATGCTGCAAAAATAGAGCAGTTAGCTTCTTATCATCTAATGAGAGATTAATGAATCGTGGCCGTCAATAAGGTTCAGTATTCAATAGCCGCAGACCCCTCTCACCTCAACGGCCGCCATTGACTCTCAGTGATGGGAAGAACAATCAAGTACCGTACAGAAGAGGAAAAACAACAAGCGCGCAGAGAAAGGCGGGCCGAGAAAGCCAAGGATCCCAAGTTCGTAATGACAACATTTTCTTCTGTAGTAACACTTCTCATAATACCTCAGACATCGGCAAAAGCGATCTGAAGAGAACCGTCGTTATTATTTGAAGCATCGAGGAATATCTGGAACGGATGTATCACCTCCTAATCTTTCAAGGCGGATTATCGAACTGGCTGCTAAGGAGCTGGACCACAGCTCTCGCTATTTCATCCGCTTCCTGACGGACGCCGAAGATGCTCTCGATTTGGACTGCTTCGAAGTCACTCAAGATGACCTGAAAGCATTCAACGCCCCCCCTCCATATCCTCCAGAGATTGTAAAGCAGCTGGCAGATACCGAAGATTGGGACCACGTCATATTGGCGTTACGGGGGTACCAACATCGCTTACAAAACGTGGAAGACATCGAAAACTTTCAGCTTTCGACTCGGGAGTCATTGTCCTCAAGCCAAATCGCAGTGAAATTACACGATCACTATCTCAAGACCTTAGCAGAATGGGATAAGCTCACATTGTTCCTCGAGCACTGTGAAAGGGAAAACACCACCACGGTTTCAGCTCGCATTGCTGAGGAGGTGATTTTGGGAAGGGCGCGAACCATGGTTCATCTGCGAAGCGATCTACTCCTCATTAAGGAGAATATCTCGGGATATATCCAGGCGTTGGACAACCGCATTTTTGCGTTTTCAAAGCTCGCTCGTCCCCAGTACTATTGATGTATATGGTAATACACTGAACAACCCTTTATGCCTCGGTTGAATCCTCAGAGATCTCAGCATCATCTCCCAGTGCCACCCTCATACTTCCAGCAAATTGCCTTCCCAGCCATAACATATAGCCCTCACCCCGAGCTCGGCGATAGTCGACCTTAGATTGCAGGGCAATCTCAACTGCCTAAGTTGGGATATGTTAGAGTCGGTATCAAATTTAGGACAGTAGCTTACTCTACGAAAACGCGGCATTTGAGCAGGGACTGGAAGTAAATCCGCGCGGTGATTATGCAACGCAAGTATGCATTCGTTCATCCAGATGGCCTTGATGTCTTCATTCGAGTTCAAGGCAATCATCAGCTCGTACTGATCCACATAGTAGTCGAGGACGCTACGCTGGTACCGAGTCAGAGTGGTAGACATGGGTGCAAGGAAGGAATGGGGTGGGGGCCTGTCCAATTTTCTCGTGCGACTTCTCATTCTTTGGTGCAGGTTGGTGCAGGTTAGTCGCACCACTTAGCACGACAGCACGACATCGAGCCCGTCAGATCAGTGATTCGCAGAAGTTGATACTTAAAGCGAAGCCTGGTTGCCTGCGCAGTAAAGCCTCGGAAACTGAGAATTAGGACAGTTTGGATGTATGTAGGTCTGATCTGATACGAGTACAATGTACGGATACGGTATGTACGCAGAAAGTAAGGGGGAGATCAAGCGCTTGAAGGACCTTCAATCCAGCCTGGCAATACCTCTCCATTTCGAACCGCAGCCGGATAGGACCAAAGGACCCAGCGAACTCTAGACTTCAGCTTCTATTTTTGAGGTGTTAGCCGTCACAATGCGTCGAAGGAAAAAGGTACCACATACTTTTATCTGAGCCTGGCAACGCATGCGGTACTCGTCCAGGTCCATGTCTGGGTGGCGGGGGAAAGGCTTGAAGTCGATCCACGCCATCCAAACACGCTTCCAGAATATGTTGAGGTCGCGTTCATAGAATTTGGCGACAATGAGTTCACGAGCAAATAGGCGGATGAGCCTGGTCTCGTATTTGCTAGACACAGGCATTGAGGCAGAGGGCGGCTAGGTGGGAGCTATCAGCCAGCGAGCAAAAATACGGATAATCATGACTGACCAGCCTGGATGCGAGAAAGAGCGGGAAAGTAACGGCGGTATACGCTACAGATCTAAGTGAAAAACCTCGGTTAGAAAGTACCGACGCTTTTTTGAACTTCTTTACAGCCCCGATCCAAGCAACAAACCGTGCTAGATCTGAGATTGCAGCCAATGATCCGGTCTGGTGCAGGCTTCAATTGCCGCGATAAAGGCACTCTTAGAGGTGTATTCCACCAGTGTTTTCGCCGCTGTGGACAAGGAATACCACCAATGGACTTTGGGAGTTTCCAGAAATAGTTAAGAAGGAACGACAATTCTTATTATAGGGTTATTTGTCTCCCATTAAATCCGACTGGGGCGTAAGCTGCAAACCTTTGATTGGTCAGCCAATAGCAAGCCAAATAAAGGTCCACTGAAAAGACCGTTTCTACAATGTTTTGGCAATTGTGACAGGATAACTGACTGGTAGGCCATGTAAAAATAGGAAAATGATCCTGAGAGTGGTATATACCAGACTGAAAACTTATATTATGAGTAACAAATGAATTTGTGACACGCTATAGAAACCTTTAGATGAAAGGACAATCCGCTACGTGAACCAAGTCGAGATTCTGGTCGTTTTCAGGTCCCAATATTAATTTCACGAGGAGGCTCATCTAAAGTCATGGATTCAAAAGCCCTGAGTCTCTGCTCTATTTTGGTACTGGTCTGACCACCTAAATCGCTGAGATGCTCTTAAAATGACCCTCCCAAGTTCTGGATGGCAGGAACAAGGACCCGGCAGCCGGTAAAATGCGGGGCCTTGTTTCGGAGCCTCAAAATTCAGAGGAGGCCGAGTATTAGGCAATGCTGCCTTTGATGGGAACAACGGACGGAAAGTCGGCAATACGAAAAATTCCTCAAGTCCTCAACTTCCCAAATTCTCCTTTTCCATTTCTCAGAAAATCGTATGTCCCTCTTGACGTCCCACAATATGTCAGGAAACAGGTGTATTACAAATCGCGCACATATACAGATCGGGAAGGCAACAGCATATATCGTACAAAGCGGAAAACACAGCAGACGGCAAGCTAGAGGTATGAGACAAGACCGGCGTTGAAAGCCCTAGTGTAGCTCTCGACAGCGGCGTCCATCGTCGAAAAGCGAATATAGACGGCACCACCCACCCCAGTCACATAGGGGGAGGTATTAACCCTGTTAAACACAATCAGAAGACATGCTGGATGGGATAAAAACAAGATACTCACCAGCCACCAAAAATGCCAACTCGACGACCCTTGCTAACAACGTAGAAGCGCTCGGCTAATCCAATAATCAATAACAAGTTTTTGAATCCAAAACATACAACGTACCGTTGGTGTTGGTGAAGATCGCCTGATCAGGGGCCGGGGGAGAGGTGCCCGCAATAGAGTGAATGCCAGGAAGAGGCATGGCAATGGGCTGAGGGTCAGCAGCTTGGATCCCAGCCGCCGCCGTGCCAGTCTGAATGGGGGCGAGGGCTTGGATAGGAGCGGGGACAGCGGCTTGAGTCCCTCCGGCATTGACGACCCCAACTGGAGCGGGAGCAATGACTGGGTTCAAGGCGGGAGGGGTAGCTTGAGTGCCTCCAGCAACTGGGACAGGGGCGGGAGTGACGGCCTGAGTTGCTCCAGCAATAAACACGGTAGCAGAGTTCAACGCTGGGGTGGGAGCTTGAATCGCACCGGCGTTAACCCCAACGGCAGCGGGAGCTGGGTTCAACGCAGCTGGGGCGGGAGCTTGAATCGCACCGGCGTTAACCCCAACAGCAGCGGGAGCTGGGTTCAACGCCGCTGGGGCGGGAGCTTGAGTTGATCCGGTGTTGACGAGAGGAGCAGTAGATGCGGGAGCCACGTTAGCCGTGGTGGACAAAGCATCAGGGGCGGGCAGGGCTGTGTCGTCATCAGCAACGGACTCGGAGATAGCTGCATCGGAGTATGGATCGACTACGAGAGTATGGCCTAACCCTGAGCATGCAGGGCAAGGGGCCGTAACTAATCATAACATCAGATTATGGCTCGAACTATCCAAGTCGAACAAATTCGACGTACCTAGGCCATCTTCATTTGGGAAACCAAGCATCCCGTGGCGCTGGTCGATGACCTCGAGAAGGATTGATAAGATCTGAAGCATCGACCAATTCAGTGGGATAGAACCACTGTTTTGGGCGGGGCCTGCAGCGATGTCAACCATAGTGAGAGATGAACGTGTTGGAAGTGGGAGGAGTTAGCAAGGAAAGTGGGATGAAAAGACTGGTGCAACGCCTTTGCACCAGTCTTATAAGCGGACAACCTCCGGTGGTGTTTCGACCGTTGTAATTCTAAAAGGTAATTGTGTCAAGCTTTGCGACTCTCGAAGGGTATTATTGTGTGATCGCTGGTGAATCTCGGAGCTTGAAGGACTCCGAGGACGGTGAGGTTCCAAGGGTTGAGGGAGTTGAATTTACATGGCAGTCAAATTTACATTTTGGGGGATGGCGCAGATACCTGTTGCCAAGTGCGCATTCTTCAGCAAGGGTAGCGTCTGATGTTCCAGGTTTCGAGAATGGCTGGTGAATCTCGAAGCCTGAAGGACTCCGAGGTTGGCGAGGTTCCAAGGGTTGAGGGAGTTGAATTTACATTCTAGGAAATGGTGCAGATAGGTGTCGCAAAGTGCGTATTCTTCAACTGGTGCAAGTGTATGCCTGAAAGGTGTACCAGACACTTTGTGTTGCACCAGTTGCACCGAAATCATAGAATTCATAGAAATATATCGACTACTAAATGTTTGTACGGACACATTCTGTCCCCTTGTATGTCAATTCCCAGGGCTGGAAGGTACTGTGGTATTTTTAAACATCACGTTCGAATTCAACAGCCTACCAACAATGCCTGATGCTTCGATGTCACGCCAGAAAGCTAAAACCCCGACCTGACCCAATCCAGCTGTCCCCGCCTTTTCCGAACCCCCCGCATCCCAAGTCTCCACTCCTTACAGTCAACCGATCCCGTCGTGATGGCAGCCACAGGCAGAGGTTGGCCTACTGACGATATGACCAAGTTCATGGAGGCACGGAAGGAAGGATACATCACCTGCAAGGCAAAAAAGAGCTATCGCTCTTTTTTCAACCAGTTCAATGCCGAGTGGTGTGTCGAGTTCCCGATGGTTGAAGAGCTTTTTCCAGGTCGCAAGTTTGAAGGGCTCTCCGATGATGAAAAGTCCCAGCACGCCAACGCTTGGAGAAAGCGTCAGGAGGTAAGCAGATAGCCTGCATTACGCATTCCTCTGATGCTAACCTTGTATGACATAGCAAATCAAGGAGTGGTTCCGATGGCGTTACAACCCACGCAAACGGGCTGGCGGCAACGGCACCGACAACCTTTCAAAGGTTGAGAAGGCGATGCTCAACTTGATCTACGAGAAAGAGCGGAAGAAGAAGCCCTACGAGAAGTACGCGGAGCTCTTCCCTGAGTCTGTTTACAGCGACTACCAAGCAGCGTGTACCAAGGAGGACAAGACTGGGAAAGAGCGCCTCCCTGTTTGGACACGCGTCGCTAAGCAGAAGTGGAAGAAAGCGACCCCTGAGGAACGTACGGCGGTGGAAGAGGCGTTGGGTGGAGATGTGAAGGAGAACCTGTGGGCGGAGAATCCAGAGCAGATACAGAAGTACGCGTAGAGTGTTGTTGAATCCGTTCATGTACTCATTTCAATCATCAGGTTTGTTGACGCTGTTCCCACCATCTTAGCGGCCGCCCTGGGTCCGTTGGCCCGAAAGACTGGGCTGGCCTTTTTTGTCACCTACATCGGTCCATTTCCGGGTGCTGGCGGAGCGGTCAAAATGAGAACGTAAGCAGGATCCTGACACTTGTTTCCGACGGCGAAGACTCACAATTCCCCTCCAGTATCCAGCACGGAGAACACGATGATGCACCAGTCCTGGGAGAAGTTTGCCCAGACTATGAGCAAATGATGCTCGACAAGGTCGCTCCATACTACAACTTACATGTCCGACGTAAGCTTATACCCTTTTCAACGTGTTCTCTTTGCTGACAATAAGTGTTCCACCAGAACCCGGGGACCGAACGGCAGATTTCAGCACAAGAACCAAAGGCGGGGGTGAGGCGAGCAAGGTCAAGCCTACCAACAAGCCATTGGCTTCGTCTTCGGGATTCAATGCAGGTGCAGCCGCCAGTTCGAGGAATGTGGAAGGGTCGGGAACGGAGAACATCAGTCCTGCCCCTGGTGCAGCTGGTGCAACCGTCGGTGGTGCAGCCGGTGCAACTGTAACCGCCCCATCTATCAATGTTCCCCAGCAGCCGGCCCCAGTCAACGTCCCTCAGCAGCCGGCCCCGGTCAACGTTCCTCAGCAGCCGACTCAGCAACCAGCCCAAGTCAACGTCCTTCAGCAAACAACTCAGGCCCCGGTTTCAGCACCCGTCCCTCAGCAAACAACTCCACCTGTTCCCCCATTCATCATGACCCAGCAGCAGGCCCCAGCACCCGTCTCTCAGCAATCAACCCCACCCGTTCCCCCGCTCATTATAACCCATCAGCAGGCCCTTGCGCCCAGCCCTGACCCTGTCAACATCCTTCAGGAAACCAGTCAAGCGCAGGCCCCAGCATCTCCCCCCCAGCAATCAGATGTTCCCCTCCAGCAAGCCGTCTCCGCCGCTGTCAACGACCTGCAGCAAACTACTCAGCAGCAGGTTTGGAGCCCCATCGACAACCTGGTGCCTCAACAGTCGGCCTCAGCTCCCGTTATCGGCCTGGCTCCTCAGCAAACCGTTCAAGAGTCGATCTCAGCTCCCTTGAATGGCAACCAGCAACATACCAACACTATCTTCGACAATATCGACTGGTCAGTCTTATCTGACACCGTCAATGCCGCCGGTGTCGACTGTTTCGATCCCGATATCGTCCTTGCGATGGATCAGCTCATCGGCCCCAACTTCGACACGGATAAGGCTCTCGACAATCTCAATTCTCAATTGAGCAATCCGTTCCCCGAGGACCCAGCTGCTGACGACGACCGCCCTCGGCTCCCTGGCTATGACCAAATTCCCGACGAACAAGATGACCAAGAGGAGCTGTCAAACCATGCCATCCGCCGCTCTGGTCGCGCTCCCGCCCCTTCGACCCGTTTGGAGAAGCAGAATTTAATTGGAACAAACACCGTGTTGCATCCCGTCGCCGTCGAGAAAAAATCCGCAGAGGATTCGAAGATATGGTTCGATGAAGCTAGCTCGTGGCTCAAGGGGAGAGGGCTCGGTTCCCTTTTCGACGAGGTTGTGGAGTCATGGGAGAAGCTTGAAGAGACAATGGCATATGGGCTCGTAGCCAAGGTGCGTATGTTGTACCCTAGGTTCTTCCATGGATCTGACCAATTCTCAGGGTTCTATACCGATGGCAAACCTCCGCCCAGCCGAGTGGAGAAATTGGACCTCAAAGGGCCGTATGGGCCGACGCTTGTATGAACAGGTTCCCATAATCGCTCCAGCTGGTGCAGCTGAGTTTGGTCTTACCGTTCTAAAGTGGTGGTGTGCTATCCAGCCAGCTTTTCGACAGAATGCCCAGGGACCTATCCCCCTACCGACTTATGCAACTCCCGGATCGAGCGATGATGTGTGGGCTCCTCTTCGTAAGGGTGGACCCAATGGGCTCGTATCTGTGGTAACGCTCCTATCTTGGTGGGGACTTGCCGCACAAACGGTTCCCGAATTTGAGAAGGACTCTCGTTCCGAGTGGAAGGCCATGGTTGTGGATGTCACCCGTGCATTCAAGGAGATGACAGCCACAGCAGGGTTCCTGAAACGTCCCGCTGATGCTGATTCTGGCTCTTGTAAAAGGTGCGTGAATCCTTTGTTTTTTACCCCTGGCCTTCGCTGATTGTGATTTCATCTAGACCTCGAACAGTGTGATTTTTAATCGTCCCCTTGAAATTTGGGTCGACGGATGCATTCCCTTTCTTGATCGTCTTATACTCAACTTGTGCCCTCTTTCGCTCTAGCTACCCTTGTGCTACTCCAACGCAGTGCTCACCCACCTATACCCTGCCTGTCGGTAGCAAGTTGATAGTTGCCCTATGTTTTGATGCTTACTGATGTGTTCCCTTTCTTGATCGTCTCGTACTCGACTTGTGCCGTCCTTTTGCCCTCCCTTTGTTTCGCGCTAGCTACCATTGTGCTTACCCTGATGTAGTGCTTCCCCCATCTATACCCCGCTTGTCGGTAGCAGGTTGATAGTCGCGATATGTTTTGATGCTTACTGTTAATAAAATATTCTAGATGTTTGACATGACCTGTTTATATAAGTTGTGGCTCAGATGAATATTTCAAAGTTTGGGATTAGGTAGGGCGGTAAGCGAGTGGGCAACACCATTCTTTGAGCGAAGGCAGAAAAGACTTGTTGCGGTAACAAAGACCGACTTGGTGCAGGCACATGCACCAGTCCAATTCTTACGTGCACGATTCTCAGTCTGGTGCAGACGTCACCACGACCACCGCACATACATACTCCTGATAACAATTCTGGTGCAACGGCCGTGCACCACGGCTTCTTGTTTCTGGTGCAGCACCTGTGCACCGTTTCTCAATCTGGTGCAACACTCCGTCCGCTTTCTGGTGCAGACGCCCATGCACCAGATTGAGAACTGGTGCACCACGCCCCGTGCACCACCTGATAGTGATTCTGGTGTAACGGCCGTGCACCTGATGGTGATTCTGGTGCAATGGCCGTGCACTACTCCGACGGTGATTCTGGTGCAACGGCCGTGCACCACTGCTTCTCGTTTCCGGTGCAGCACCTGTGCACCGTTTCTCAATTCTGGTGCACCACTTCGTCCGCTTTCTGGTGCAGACGCCCATGCACCATTTCTCGATCTGGTGCACCACTCCATCCGCTTTCTGGTGCAGACGCCCATGCACCATTTCTCAATCTGGTGCAGATGCCCGTGCACCATTCTCGTTCTGGTGCAAACGGCCGTGCACCGTTCCGTTATACCACTGCTTCTCGTTTTCTGGTGCAGCACCTGTGCACCATTTCTCAATCTGGTGCACTACGCCATCCGCTTTCTGGTGCAGACGCCATGCACCAGATTGAGAACTGGTGCACCACGCCCCGTGCACCACCTGATAGTGATTCTGGTGTAACGGCCGTGCACCTGATGGTGATTCTGGTGCAATGGCCGTGCACTACTCCGACGGTGATTCTGGTGCAACGGCCGTGCACCACTG
>SDEE01000535.1:0-34682 GCA_004126415.1 Candolleomyces aberdarensis | reverse complement strand
TTGTGGAAGTCTAATAAGAGAGAACTTGGATACCACGTATTCTTAATTCACTCTATAACCCCCACTTACTCGCACTTGACTTCGTGCGGCCTTACTCTCACAACGCTTCACTTCGCACTGCCTGTGACTTAGGTTGTGTGTGTTGTTTGGTGTGTTGTGTTTCGAGCTCGGCAGCACCGATCTCATCAGCGCGCCCGGCCCAGGTACAATGTACCTGAGTCAAAATGCCTCGGAACCTTTTCCCAATGTGCGGCCAGCACCTGGTAGGTAGAGCTTTGATTCTGTTATCAACATTTCATTATAAGATATCAATAAATATCAAATTGAAATTTGATATTTTGCTGGGTGGCTGAATTATTGCCAAGCTGTGGTATTGTCTCAACAAGTTCTTGTATCAACACTCCTACACTTGTGATTCAACTTGCTATCTTACAATGTCTGATAAATGACTCCCAGATCCAAGCTTGTCAGTTCCAATAGCATTGGACGTTTTGAATTGAATTCTCACCAAGATGTCCATTAGTGCACCACCCATCTGTTAGTTGTCGATTCAGCTGCAGCTTTTTCTTCTCATACACCCATTTCAACCTGCCAAAGGTGGGGACTGCACTAACATTTAATAAAACCTGTGGCGAGTGGCCAATGCTGCGCACGGCAAGGACCAAGGCATTTTGCATGGTCCTTGTAGACGCCATCCCCTTATCTACCCATCCATGTCACCTTAAAAATGTGTTATTACTTTTCCAATTTGATATAAATGTCCCCCAGTCAAAGCCGAAGACACCTGTGGGCCTATGCTTGGGGCTCCTGGCACTGGTACAATAACAGAGAGGAAAGCTGTGATTCAAAGCAACTGGCAACAGTTGATTGACCTACAATGTGGATGGTGGAGCTCTATCAAACATGATAGAAGGCCCTGTGCTGTCTCCTGTGCCGGTCACAAGGAGCGACGTGGTCTTGGCATTTTTGGACCCCCTTAAGTACCCTTGGCAACAAATCCAATATTCCAATAATAAACTTGTTTCTTGCATGATCTAAGTCTTGATAATCAAATCTCTAGAGTTTTTTGTTGGTTCACATGGCTACAGAAGGAATAAGAGTTGGTATTTCTGCCACATGAGGGTTAGAGTTTGCTTGAGAACCACCAACTCGAGACTACTCCAGTTGTACTATACTCAAACAGTGCCTAGAGTTACCCAAGTTGACACCATTGTGGAAGTCAGGTGGCTCAACTAAAGGGGCTTCCAAGGGCTTAAACAATTACTATGCAACTGCTAGATCTTTTTAGACAGCTCCACATTTACCAATTGGCACATCAATTATAATCTTCAGTGTTCACTGTCAGGCAAAGGTGATGTGCGCTGACAACTTGAAATGCCACAATATTAATTCTTACAAATAAAATGATTTTTGCATACCCCTGCTGGTCTCCATTGGCTGGTGAGATACAAGGCTTGAGGTAAAAGCTTGAACTCTAGTTCACTACCTGTGCCTCAGTGGCTTGACAGTTGAGTTGAGTTGAGGTTTTAGTGGTGTCTTTTGTGGTCTTGCCATTTTTGAGGTAGCCTGATGGACAAGTAAATGAGTGCAGAGCTCAGCTTCCTGATGGACACAGATAGGGAAGTGCATTGGCAACAGGCATCTTACCCTCTCCCTTGACCTGTCACCTCTCCAGCATCTCTGGCTGCCAAGTCAGTTTCAGTTGAGTAGTCATGTCATTGCCCAGAATAGCCCTGTGCTGCAGACCCCTCCACTTAGACATTTAGCTTGACTTGCTGTTAGTGGGCCGTCGCCAAGCGTGGAATATTCCAAGGCCTCTGTTGAGGGGAATACGAGGTAGCAAACGTGTGCTCAGAAACATTGAACTCATGCTCCACACCAGGTGTAGCCGGAGGCAAAACCATCCACCCACTTGTACCCGCGCCCAACTCCTGGATCCCTCCTTCATTCAGCAACAAGTTCAGGTTGGACACCGACCGACTCGTCCTTATGTTTGGAGAGAAGCTGTTGGGACTGATACCACCGATGATCGAACTTGCCCGGGACCCGCGCAGATTAGTACTGGCGGTCAAGCTGAAATTTGAGGCCAAACTTGAAGGCATAGATGGAACGTTGCTCCCTACTCTGGTCCCACCACTAATGACATTCCCGTAGTCCTCATCCCACTGCTGACTAATCATCGTCGCCCTCCTGCTCTTACTCTTGCCCTGCTCACCAAATGACTTGAGTGAGGTCCTACTCTCCATCCTCGTCAGCGTATGAAGCGGTGGTACAGGTGGCACCGGTGGGACACGTTCACTGGTCAACGCCTCCCAAAGCTCCATTGGCCGACCGCAAATCAGGCTCAGACGCATTCGTCATGCTCTCCCTCTTATGTGCACCCGCAGGAGAATAGGCAGAGGGCGATGACGTTGTCGTTGAGGGAGAGGCAGATGACGCAGCCGAATTAGACCCAGCCAACTTGGAGAAGAAACTCGCCAGCCGGCCCCTACTCTTCCCCTGTCCACTCCCCTCTTCCCCTCCTCCCACATTCCCATCGCCCCTCCCAAAGCTCTTCCTCTTCTCCTCTCTGCTCGTAATCACAGGTGAGCTCGGAGCACTGTTCGACTTGTCCTTCTCGTCCTTCTTCTCGTCCCTCGACCTCTTCCCCCACCCCATCCGACTACTCACACTCTTGTTCCTATTCACACCACCACCACTCGCCCCATTACTCCCATTGCTATTCTCCTTCTTCTTCGCCGACCTCACGCCCTCTGCAACGCCCATCATCCCGCCCAGACTCACACCCATCATCCCCATCCCATAGGCATGAGATCCGGGTCCTCCAAGTCATCCTCATTGTCAGAGTAGTCATCGTCAAAGTAGCTCATACTCCTCTCGATCTTCGGAGGCTCCTCCACCGCCTGGTGTTACTGGTGGTCTCCATGGACAACAGGTGCGCTCTGCGGAATAGGCGGCAACGGCGGACTCGTAGGAATAGCTTGTGGCAGAAGGTCCTTCAACACGGCACTATCCACGCTCCACCGCTTGCTACCCCTCACGTGGACATGCAGAGCAGGAAGGTCCTGGTGAGCTCTCAGCATATCCTCTCCCTCGCCCAGGTACTCGCTCGTCTTCCTAGAACTCCTGAACCCCATCTCCTCATTGTCCTCAAAGTGCTGTTGTTGTTGGTGGTGGTGGTGACGACCATCAAGACACTGATTGAAGCCCATCTCCCGCCTCAACGCCTCAATCTCCTCGTCATGCTCCATCTCCCCACTCTCGTCACGCTCATGGTATGCCCTCCCACTCCCATACCCGTACTTGCGGTCCTCTTCTTCACTCCTCTCAACCATCAACTTCCTACTCAACCTCCTAGCCCCGTTCTCATCCCCAGCCCCAAAGGCAACAGACGAAGCACCCGGCGAAGGAACAGGAGGAGGGAACCTAAACGCCCATCCAACCCCGCCAACATCCTCACAACCAACCCCAAAATCCAACGGAGGCGCCAGAGGAGGCCTCTTGGACGCCGGCCCCAACCTCCTCACCAAATCCACCTTGGTCAAAATCGGTCAGCATCCGACAGAGGCGTAACACCCGGAGACGACGCCGGCGGCAGTTCAGGCAGCGGCCGCGACGACGGCAGAGCCGGAAGGGGAGGAGACGCTAACGCCTTGGACGGCGACCTCGAATGCGCTGTCGACGACGACTTCGAATGAGCCTTCGACGACGAAGAGGACTTGAACGGAGACCGCGAATGATCCTTCGACCTCGATCCCTCCCTCGAATGCCCCACTCCCGTTGTGAGGCTCAGATAGATTTGACTGCTACTCGTATACGGGCTCCCGTAAGCCCAAACAACCCTGCTCGTTCATTGGCGGTGGCAGGTGTATTCAGGGAAGGTGTCACATCCATAACCGGGCTCCCACCATCAGCAGCAGCAGCGTCAGCAAAGTTCCACTGCCTCGGTGTATATGTGCGAGGAAGGTGGGTAGGGTGCTTCACGCGGAGGGGTAATGTTCACCATCGTCCCCCAAATAGCTCTGGTGGCTCAAAGACGGGGGAGGGGTAACAGGCTGGGAGTCAGCGATGCTTGCAGGGGGAGAGGAAGTGTTGTACCGAGGGACGACAGGCACAGACGCCGAGTGGACGAGGGAAGCTAGTCGACGAGCCGACAACAGGTCGCCAAGGGGTAGCACAGGATCTGCTTAGGGTCTCCTCTGCTGCTCCTGCACCACCTCCATAATCCGCTCCGGATGAGCACTCCTCCTCTCATTCTCTTGACCAGTCATCCGCATGGTTAGTCACAACAACAACCGTCCTCCTCCTCCTCCTCTCCCAATCCTCCATCTCATCCTCATCCTCGTCCTCGCCGTTGCTATACCCAGCCGAAGAGAGCAGAGTGGAATTCTGATTCCTCAAAAGCTCGCGCCGACGATATACACCGCATGCCTCGTCTCAGCTCCTCCACCCTCCACTTCGCTCACAACACGTCCACCAACTCCACTGCTCGACGGTGTGCCCACTACCGACAAAATCGACGTCTCAGAGGCAGTTCGGAAACCAGGTGAAGTTGGGTAGATTGATAGTAGGATTGCATCTTTACAAAGAAGAAAACGTGAATCAGCATCACGAACAGTATAAAGAGAAATGAATGCAAGAGATAAATAAATAAGAAGCGCTATCGCAGTTCCCCGGCACCAGACCATAGCTTTGAGGATGCCTACTTTCGACGTACTTGGCCTTTGGTGATTCTGACAGGCTGGCTGGCGACCGAAAACTTGTTGACGAAAACATGGGCTGTGTGGCGAAGGAATCTGGCGCGTAGCAGCAGATCGATGAACCCGGAACAAGAAATCTGCCACGTTTCTCGTCTTCCTCGTTCTTGACCGCTTCGTATGTACAAGTGGCAGTCGGCAGAGAATGAGGTATATGAAGCATTATAGTGCATTCCACAATTGAAAAGAAAGAGAGCGAGAGAGAGCGATTTCGAAGAAATATATCTAGATAGGCAGTTGAGAGTGAAAAAGGGAAAGAGAAAGTGAGGAAAACAAAAAAGAAATCCGAGCAAAGAGTAAAGAAGAAAAAAGATGAGAGTTGATCAAAAGCCCAACGATCCAACCAAAAAACGGGTGGACGATTGAACAAGACCTCGCACGCCACTGGGGTGCTGCCCGCCCGCAGATCTGCAGTACACAAGTACCGTCGACAGTGAGCTCACCGCCCCCCAACCACCGGACTGGGCGGTGGTTACTCGGCCGATCGCGGATTTTATCCGAGGTGAATAGGTCATCGGGTGTGGGAATGAGGCATTTGAAGCGTCAAGGAGGGATTTATCAGAAGGAACGTCGAAGGGGGGCATCGTATCAGTTGCGCTCCAGCAGTTGGCGCGGGAATAGAAGGGTCGAAGGGGTGAGTGTAAAGTAGGTGTGAGTGGGTTGGAATGGAGGCCTGTATCACGACCTAATCGTGGTATTCGTCGACGATGGTCTCCTCTGCTCTGAGGGCGCCCGCAGAAGCGGTGTATTCCTATACCGACCGATTTGGATGGCTAGGCCAGTGCAGGAGCGGGCATCCCAATAGTCGACAAGAAGCAACGCTTCCCGGCCCCGAAAATGTTGCGAAACCGTTGTCTTGAACAGGTCCGTATCGATCTCTCACATCTCAGATGTCCAGCTGCCGGCCAGCAGGATCTGGTTTCATCTCGCCCTCATGATCACTCGATGCGAAGGGAGGAGGGGGACGGTCGATGGAGCCGCACCGCCGGTACGGGTACGGGGACATTTTCGAAGGCATTCCCCTGAATCTGTGGAAATGAGGGCACGCTTGACCGGGCTCTTGAACAGGTCCCCCCAGTTCAGTTGATGACGGTGCACTTCTGTATTGCATGGGATAATCGCAGGGAGAGGTCGATACTGGGCTCCAATCTGTTCTTTCGAAGGGTGCCTTTGTGACTGACACACTGACTGTGAGGCTTGTCGAGGGCAGAGAACCTGTGGTATGAATGTCGAAAACGGAATTACAGGGTGAGACGTAAATCGACTTACCGGCGGCGTTTCGGTGAGTATTCATTCCTCTTGTGTTGGGGTGAGCAGAGGCCTCGACAGATTCATTATCCACCTCTGCAACACGCGTCGTCAATAACCCTAGCACTTGTCCTGGAGGCCGGTCGTATGCCTGTGACAGGTTTGAGCAGTTGTCGAAGAAGTTGCGATTGCCTGCCGGATATTGTCGTGCGACGGGGCTCGTGTGGCCGAGTGACTGGGAGGTGTGCTCGATCTCCCTGGCGAAGTGGAGGAATCGGGCCCGTTAAACCTGAGCTCGACGCCGCATCAAAGCGCTGGGCCGTAGGACATTGGAGTTGATTGGGCTGGAAAGTAGGTACTCGTCAGACCTAGAGGAAACCTGTCGGGACATGTTCGGTGAACCGGGCGAGATGACGGTGATAAAAACGAGCTGGAAAGACTGGGATTGCTGAGGATAGATGGGTTCCCGTAGGGTTCAACCAGAACCACACCGTCATTTTCGAGTTGCAGTGTAGAATGGCAGGACTGCTTGGTGCAAATTGGAGGAAGACCGTTCCCCGACATCCGGGTGAAGAACGCTGGTTGTTCCAGGCTTGAAGGGGTGAGTGGGCAGACAATGTTTCGTCAATCTCCAAGGTAGGCCTGCCAACACCGCCACGTCTCGAGAAAGAAGCTGGAAGGAATCTGAGTCGGAGGAATGGTGACGCTGGTGAGGCCAGCTAAGCTCTCCGGTGGGTGGTAGGAAGAGGCTACATGTTCGCGTAGGCAGCGGCGGTGACGCCAGGGAAGGGAGGTCGCTAGCTGCTGAGGAGGGCTGACTTGACGAGTGGTGAGCGATGCTTGAAGCCACGGGATAGCATCTGCATACAAGGACAAAGTTGAGTGAGGATCGAAGGAATGCCCGTGGACACTCGTACCTTTTGCAATCCCTTCCTCCGGCGTTCAACAATTTCCTCTGCGAGTTTGTAGAAATCCTTTCGGAAAGGTGACGCCAGCGATGTCTGAATGACGAGGATGCGGAGAGAAATTGGCCATGGAGTGAGAATTCAGAAGGTGGATGAGGTTTGAAAGCGAGGAGAGCAAAAAGACGCCATCATCCCACAGTCGTCGCGTCCTTTCTTGATACCTCCGTTCCAACCCTTCCGTCTTCTTTCCGTTACATCCAAACCGTCTAGACCACCGACTCTGCTGGACGTCAAAGACGAGCTCAGATTTTCCCGAAATGTCTTCTGGAATCCATCCAGGTCCCCGTGATTCCCTTGCCCCTGCCTCAGCGTCTGACCGGCTCCAATATAGTACCCTATATACTCTTGCCCTCGTCAAAACATCACGTCGCAGTCCACCTCCGGCCTCGTCCTCGATTACACCTACAGCACACCCCAAGTGTCTTCGACTACTGACAACATGAACGCTGCGACGACCAATGCGTTCTACGCCGTCCACGATATTGCTTGCCGATATGGATTCACGGAGGCGGCGTTACACTTCCAGACTCTGGAATTGGGAACGATAGGGGTGTAGATTAGCGTCCAGAACGGCTCTGTGAGTAGCTTGCCTCTGCGTTAATTCTTATTGGCGCTTATAGTGGTGGTGTGCGTAGCCCAATCGCGATGGATCGCTTATGTGGAGGTACCGGTCGCGGTCGGTGCTTGCAGGGCACTGAAACCCGCGGAATTGCTGGGGGTGTCTGACCGAGTGAGTTGTTACGCTTGATTTCTATTTCTATTTCTTTGCTAACATTAATGTGGCCCTTCGCAGATGGACCTGGCCATCCAGGACTACGTCCCTGCCGACTACGTTAGGAAACGTCCTCACTGGTATCAGGACTCAGCCTTAATCCACTGCTGGGCTGACTGCCGTCACTGTATGTCGAACCTCGTACTGAGCAGTCGGTTGACTGGCACATCGATGCTGACTCGTCTTCCGATAGGTGTTGGTGAGATCTGGGCTGACATGCTGCACACCGTGTACGCTGCTCTTGTGGGCTAGTACGGCGTCTCGGCGGGCAATCCCGATGGTCGACACCGTCTACCTGCGCCCACCCTTCTTCGACTCTTTGGCTCTGCAGCCTTGCAACCCCACTGGTACGTCGTCCTCTCTTTGTCGGCTTTCTTGACCCCTTTACTAACCGGGTGCTCGTTCCCTATTCTCCCTCCTTCTTTCCGAATGTACAGTCATAAAATTCCTTGACGGCTGGACTCAGGCTAACCAAAACCGCTACGGCGGTGAGGACAGGTGGTTGTGGAGGGTGTTTGCGAGTAGGGGACAATTCTTCTATTCCCTCTTGATGCTAGAGGGTGTCCGCCGTGCGGTTTTATTCTTAGGAGCCTTATTTTGTCCGGACACTTATTGTCTGGGTTTCCTTAGATATTGCAATGTACTTTTGCTGGATGAACTTCCTGTTCTCTTTTCGCCTGAATAACCGCCACAAATTCCGAGTTAAGCGCCCAGGTCACGAGGTCCGGAGCAGGCTCCCGCGCACAGCATTGATGAGATGATCATCGATTGCCTCTTACGATTCTTCTTCTCCTTGAACCGCTACTATCACTTGGACTTACCATTCACTGCGAACTCGCGATTCAACTCAACTTTCTGATCGAGCAAACACAATGTCTGAAGCTACGGAAACGCATGGAGGCAACACCGCCGGCAATTCGGAGCGTAATACCCCGATTCCGTCTCGCGCTGCGACGCCCGTCGGTGCTAGTGGGAGTGGACCTCCGAGCAGGACCCGCCGTTTCTTGGCAAAGGCGGAGAAGAAGATCGACAAGTTCAAGCTTAAACTTGGGCTGAAGGAAAAGGGAACGGAAAGTCATGGGACCTCGGAAGCTTCTAACACGGCCGCCTCCACTGGCGAATCCACCACCGCCTCCACTGGCAAAACCTGGGCGGTTGTTGCAGGGGCTTTGAAAATGACTCTTTCGGGAGCTGTTCCGTTCATCCCGGATCCTTTCAAAGGCCCCGCTCAGGCACTTTTGAAGATTATCGGCGTCTTTGAGGTACGTTGATCTGCCTTTCAACCCATATCCCTCACTAACGAAGCGTAGCAAGCGAAATCGAATAAGGAAGAAATGGAGGAGCTGAAGGCGCGTTTCAACCTTCTCAACGAGAGTATGGTGAATGCGATCAAAGGGCGAGACGAGAGGTTACTGTCAGCTGAACTGAAAGAGAGTATCGGCTGCCTCGTCAAGTATGTCCGATTTTGTGTCAACCTCAGGGACTGTCTGACTGAAGTTAATGCTAGGGGGATGCACGATACGTTTCTGGCGACGGTGGTGGAATATTCAACAGGAGTCGCTGCGTATGTGATGGTGGAGGATAACTCTGAGGTTATAAAGGATGCCAACCAGAAAATGGATCAGATCTTGCAATGTTTCTGGGTAAGTGCGCTTCTAGTCTTTAAACTGTGGTGGCTAATGGCAATGTTACAATATAGATTGAAAATCTCATTGCGGGTGCCTTTGTCCTGAGTGATGTTCTCCAGACAGCCAAGAACATTCACAAGACAGTCAAAGATCAAGAAGGCTGGATGGTGAAGCTGTGTGCCACTACTGACAACCATTTCAAAGTGTGTATTTTGGCAGACTCTTCCGCTGATTTTTGTATTGACAATCATGATAGTCTGCCTCCCTGCGTCAACTGAAGCATGTTCCTGGTGCAGCCTATGACTCACAGGAACTTGCAAAGGTCAACCCATGCTTTCAAGGCACTCGGGTCAAGCTCCTTACCGGCATTGGCCGCTGGATGAGCAACACTGCCTTGGAAGAACGGGAAACTAGGAAACCCATCTATGTTCTTGATGGGATTGCTGGGATTGGAAAATCTACTGTGGCCAAAACAGTGGCCCAGCATGCTGCTGCTATCAACTCTCTTGGGGCTAGCTTCTTCTTCTCTCGGGACCATGCTGATAGACAGCAAGCTGCTGACTTTGTGCATACTATTGCTTATCAGCTTGCTTGCTGTGATGCATCCTATGGGAAAGCTATTGCTGCTGCCATTGATGATCATCCTGAAAGCTTGCACAAGATCATGACACAGCAGTTCTCTGTGCTTGTGGCTAAGCCTCTTTCTGACATCCTCAAGCAGAGAGCAACACCCCTTGTGTTTGTCTTCGATGCTTTGGATGAGTGTACACAACCAGATGCCTCAGATATTCTATCCCTCATCATCACCTTCATTTCCAAATTGCCCAATGTCAAGGTCTTTCTTACCACCAGGCCAGAACTGGTGCTGAGGATCAAATACCAAAGTACTGCTTTGGCTGACTGCTTTCATCTTCAAGAGATTGAAGCAGTGATTGTGCACTCAGACATTCGGCTATATTTGAACTACTACCTATCTCTTTCAAACATCCAAAAAGTGTTTGAGGGCACAGAATGGAACTCTTGGGCACCTACAAAGCATCAGCAAGAACAGCTTGTTAGGGTGTCTGACAAGCTGTTTATCTTTGCCTCTACTGCTGTCAAGCTTATATTGAGCTATCAGGGACGGGGTCCAGAAAAAACACTGGCCAGCATCTTGAGTTTGGAGCCAAAGCAAGGAATGATCAAGCTCTACCAGAAGGTTCTTGAGATTGCCACACCTATAGACATTGTCAAACCATCCAAGGATTGGGACTTGTGGCTTGCTGATTTTAAGACTGCTATTGGCATGACCATTATTCTCCAGCACCCAATCTCTATCAAAGCACTAGAAAGGCTTCTGCAACTAGAATCCCCAGACTTGGGGCCAATTCTAAGAAACATGCACTCAGTTCTGGCACCTTTTGATGATGGGCCCAATCCAACATACAGAATTCATCACAAGTCATTCCCTGACTTTGTCACCAATGCTGATGTCTGTCCTCAGGAATTCTAGATTGAGGAGTCAAAATATCATTTGCAGTTAGGCAAGTGCTGTTTGAAAACTATGAATCAACAGCTTTGCTTCAATATCTGCCAAGTATCTGTTGCAGATCAGTACAAGGAGCTTGCCAATCTACCAGAACTCAATAAAGAAAAGCTCACTGAAGAGCTAAAGTATGCTGTTTGTAATTGGGCAGCACATTTTGCCAAAAGCAAGCTCAAGTCCTTTGACAAAGAAACTGAGCAGCTGATTCAAAGGTTTACCACTGTACATCTATTGCACTGGTTTGAGGCCTTGGCATATCTTGGGCAATTGGATATTGCATTCTCAATTATGCAGACAGCTTTGACCATCTTGGTAAGTAAACTTAATAAACTTAAAGCATTTTTCAATTGATGATATTAATTGTTATTATAGAAAAGCAATGGAGCCAATGATGTGGCAGAGGCTCAAAAGACATTAGAAGATGGGCAAAGATTTATCTTGCTTAATGCCAATATTATCAAATGTTCACCACTGCATGCAATTTGGTCATGCATCCCATTGGCACCTAGGTTATCAAGTCTGTATAACTGGTATGCAAAGGCTGTTGAAGGGGTAAAAGCTGTGACTAGCAATGTTCAGTCATGGCCACTGGAGCTTGCAGTCTTGCATGGTCATCAGGATGCAGTGAGGTGTGTTGCCATTTCACCTGATGGACAGAGGCTGGCCTCTGCATCTAATGACAAGACAGTGTGCCTGTGGGACAGCCAGACAGGGGCTGCTCTTGCAACTCTGGAAGGACATTCCCATATAGTAAACCATGTTGCCTTTTCACCTGATGGACAGAGCCTAGCCTCTGCATCTTGTGACAACACAGTGCGCCTGTGGAACAGCCAGACAGGGGCTGCTCTTGCAACTCTGGAAGGACATTCTGATGCAGTATACCATGTGGCCTTTTCACCTGATGGACAGAGCCTGGCCTCTGCGTCTTATGACCGCACAGTATGCCTATGGGACAGCCAGACAGGGGCTGCTCTTGCAACTCTGGNAAGGACATTCTGATGCAGTATACTATGTTTCCTTTTTACCTGATGGACTGAACCTGGCCTCTGCATCCTTTGACAAGGCAGTGCACCTGTGGGATGGCCAGCCACACACACTTCTGACAATTGTGTACGGTTCTCCTTTTGGTATTTGCTTCAAAACATCTTTTCATTTCTCCATGTATTGCGGCACTTCCTTTTCTCCTTCTGGATTATACTCTGTTTCACTTACTGCTCCTTTAGTGCAATTATCCGCCACTCCACTTTGCCTTTTTCCTTCAAACTGGATTGTCCAATCTGTTTCTTTCAACTCTGCATTTACTTTAGCTGCAGTAGGCCTTGCCAATGGACAAGTTCATATCCTTGATATTTCCCTTTTTTTCATTCATTAAATCCTGTTTTTTCTCATCTATGCTATTTGAAATAGCCATTTGGTTTCATCTTCTTTGCTTGTAATTAGTTTCAAATCAGAACTTATGTCAACATCCAAACATCAATCTATAACTAGCAGTTGATATCTACTATGCACAAGTTCCAAGCTGCTTTTACTAGTGATTTCCAGTTCCCTTGCCCTTTGCATTGGGTGCCCCTTGAATTCAAGGCACCATCAGTTGTTATGTGTGCTGATTGCGGGCTGGGGCTCAAAGAAGGGATATATTGGTGAATTCCGCATCAATGTTAAGCAGTCCAAGTTAACAGCAAGTCCATCATCTTTTTTTATAAGCTCACAACTCATTTAACATTGCCTCAGCATCCTCCTCAGTTGCTACCCTTTGATTTCTTGGGTGGCAGGGATACGGGTTCACTTTGCTTGCCTTCATCATTCAGAGCTGAGTACACCACAACTTTGCTTTCTTCTTGACTCCTGCTGAAGGAGGAGAGAGGCATGGTGAGAATTTTATATTTTGGGCATCTTGTTTGCCATCAGTGGACTCTGGGATATTCCTTGAATTCAGGAAGAATCATTCATCTTCTGATGCTCATTTTTATCATCCTTAATCACTGGCAAATGCATGTGGGAGGAAGATGGTTGCAAGATAGGAGATGTTGGCTGTTTAGCTGTTCTGGCATTTCAGTGTTGGGTCTGTTAGAGCATTGTTGATGTTTAGGTGGGCTCATACCCCCAATTTGGCTGTCAGTTTTCTGTTGTCAGGAAATTGTATAGGGGAAAGACCTCTTTCATTTACCTGCATTCCCTGCTTACCTCCCCAGAACATACAATCAATCCATAGTGTATTACTCATTGTCCCAACTCCCACATTTTGCATGTTTGAGTTTGAATCATCTCAACCTCATTTGGACCATGTATACTTGTTGAGCATCCTCCAACTTTCCTATTCGCAAACACTTCTGGCCTTCCGCTTCTGAATCTGCAGCAGAATAACATTGTATTAAATATACACAGCAACATCTATATGAATGCAACATTTGGTCACAAAGAGAGAGAGAGAGAGAGAGACTGAAATGAGAATATGAGTGCATGATGGCAACTTGGTATGAATGTACGTCAGTATGTGAAGTATGTACTGTGCATGGGTGTGACAACAATGGAACAAGTCCAGAAAAGTGAATAGAGAGAGGGAACACAAGAGAGAGAAAGAAGAGTCAGATAGAGAGATGGATAGAGAAGATAGGGGATGGCTCCACAAGAGTGAACCACGAATGGGAGGACCATTTATCTAACAAGAATGCATGTATGGTGCATGTGGATGCATGGCCCACAGCGCAAGAAGAAAGTAAATTCAAATTGACAGGGACAATCGAAAGAGGCAAAAACGAATCCAGCAACACATGCACGACGAATAAAGAAGCGATAAAAAAGCAAATATTTCACAGCGAAATGGAGTGGGACAAATAGCAACAATGATAGTGCAAATGAAGAAATAAGTGATGCACGACACGAGGTGTCGCAGGATTAGGTTGATGAAATGGTTGAAAAGATAACGAGCGTGTGTATCCTGGGAGGGAGCACAGTGCTGACGCTCCATTTTACAGTATCGAGTTAAGATAGATTAAGCGATAAACACATCTTCAATCGGTTGGTCAGTCAGTATCTTGGTGAGTCGTCGCTAAGAAAAATCGCATTTAGTAACAATTCGAGTAAGAAGAACGACGGAGAACTCACCTCAAGCATACTCCTCCTTCCCCATCATCCTCGCCGCGAAATTCCTCAACTTCTTCCTGCCCTGACTCTGCTGCTGCTGCATCCTCAAGCTCCCAAGACTAGGCGAGCTCTTCAACCTCAACCTCACCATCATCCTGTCTCTTGCCTTATCCAGGTTCATCACCACTCCATTCCCGTTGCCATTGGGCACGCTAATCCCAGGAGGGAAGAGCCCGTTCGTCGAAGCCACCGATCCCGGAATCGAGGGCAGGCTGGGACTGGGCGGCCGCTCATGCATGCCACCCTGAACAAAATCTTCGGGCGGTACAGGCGGAGGAGGCAGCGACGTTCCACTATCATCCGACTTCCTCAACACATCTCCCACTCCCGGCAGTTGCTGTTGTGGGGAATACGACGTGGCAAACGCGTGCTCGGAAACGTTGAACCCATGCTCCATACCAGGCGTAGCCAGAGGCAAAACCATCCACCCACTCGTACCCGCGCCCAACTCCTGGATCCCTCCTCTGTTCACCAACAAGTTCAGGTTGGACACCGACCAACTCGTCCTCAAGTTTGGAGACAAGCCGTTGGGACTGATACCACCAATGATCGAACTTGCCTGGAACTCGCGTGGACTAGTACCGGCAGTCAAGCTGAAACCTGAGGCCAAACTCGAAGGTGTAGGTGGAACACTGTTCCCTACTCTGGTCCCACCGCTAATGAGATTCCCGTAGTCCTCGTCATCCCACTGCTGACTAATCATCGTCGCCCTCCTGCTTTTACTTTTGCCCTGCGAACCAAATGACTTGAGTGAGGTCCTGCTCTCCATCCTCGGCAGCGTATGAAGGGGTGGAACAGGTGGCACCAGTGGGACATGTTCACTGGGCAACGCCTCCCAAGCTCCATTGGTCGACCGCAAGTCAGGCTCAGACGCATTCTTCATGCTCTTCCTCTCATGTACACCCGCGGGAGAGTAGGCAGAGGGCGATGACGTTGTCGTTGAAGGAGAGGCAGATGACCCAGCCGAATTCGACCCAGCCAACTTGGAGAAGAAACTCGCCAACCGGCCCCTACTCTTCCCCTGTCCACTCGCCTCTTCCCCTCCTCCCACATTCCCATCACCCCTCCCAAAGCTCTTCCTCTTCTCTTCTCTGCTCTTCCTCGTAATCACAGGTGAGCTCGGAGCACTCTTCGACTTGTCCTTGTCCTTCTTGTCCTTCTTCTCGTCCCTCGACCTCCTCCCCCACCCCATCCAACTCCGCACACTCTTGTTCCCATTCACACCGCCAGCACCACTCGCCCCGTTGCTCTCACGTGGACATGCAGAGCAGGACGGTCCTGGTGAGCTCTCAGCGTACCCTCTCCCTTGCCCAAGTACTCGCTCGTCCTCCTAGAACTCCTGAACCCCATCTCCTCGTCGTTGTCCTCGAAGACCTGCTGGTGGTGGTGGCGACCATCAAGATGCTGATCAAAGCCCATCTCCCTCCTCAACGCCTCAATCTCCTTGTCATGGTCCATTTCCCCACTCTCTTCACGCTCATGGTACGCACTCCCATTCCCATACCTGTACTTGTAGTCCTCTTCTTCACTCCTCTCAACCATCGACCTCCTACTCAACCTCCTAGCCCCATTCTCATCCCCAGCTCCAAAGGCAACAGACGCAGCACCCAGCGAAGGAACAGGAGAAGGGAACCTAAACGCCCCCCCATTCAACCCCGCCAACATCCCCACATCCAACCCCAAATCCAGCGGAGGAGCCGGAGGAGGCCTCTTGGGCGGCGGCCCCAACCTCCTCGCCAAATCCACCTTGGTCAAAATTGGCGCAGCATCCAACAGAGGCATAACACCCAGAGACGATGACGGTGGCAGCGCAGGCAGCAGCGGTGACGACGGCAGAGCAGGCAGGGGAGGAGACGCCAACGCCTTGGACGGCGACCTCAAATGCGCTTTGGACGACGACCTCGAATGAGCCTTTGACGCTGACCTCGAGTGGTTCGACGAAGACGACTTGGACGGAGACCGCGAATGGTTGATGGACCTCGACCCTTCCCTCGAATGCCCCGCACTCCCGTTCTGAGGACCCAGATAGATCTGACTGCTGCTCGCATACGGGCTGCTGTAGATCCCAAACAGCCCTGCTCGTTCGTTGGCGGTGGCAGGTGTATTCGGGGGAGGCGTCGTCACACCCATGACCGGGCTTCCACCATCAGGACCAGCAGCGTCGGCAACAGTCCACTGCCTCCTCGGCGTATGCATCTGCGACGAAGGCGGGTAGGGCGCTTTACGCGTAGGAGTGACGTTGATCATCGTCCCTACTGAGTAGCTCGGGCAGTGGCCCAAAGCCGGGGGCGGTGTAATGGGTCTCGAGTCAGCGACGCTTGCAGGGGGCGAGGAAGTGCTGTCTTGCGGAACGACGGGCATAGACGCCAAGTGGACGAGCGGAGCCGGTCTTCGAGGCGCGAAAAGGTCGCCAAGGGGTAACACAGGGTCTGCTTGAGGTCTCCTCTGCTGCTCCTGCACCTCCTCCATAATCCGCTCTGGGTGAGCACCCATCCTCCCTTCTTCTTTCTGACCTGCATCCGCATCGGTGGTAACAGCGACAACCGTCCTCCTCCTGCTCTCCCAATCCTCCATCTCATCCTCGTCATCCTCCTCAGCGGTGTGCCCAGCCGAAGAGAACAGAGTGGAATTCCTGTTCTCCAAGAGCTCGCCCAGCCGCCTGCTAACCTCCTCAGAATCCACAATGTACACCGCATGCCTCGTCCCAGCTCCACCCTCCACTTCACTCACTACACGTCCACCAGCTCCACTGCCCGATGGTGTGCCCACAGCCGACAAGATCGAGGTCCCAGGGGGAGTTCGAAAACCAGGTGAGGTTGAGTAAGTTGATAGCAAGTTTGCGTCTGCAGTGCAAAGAGGTGAGTTAGCATCACGAACGGTGTCAAGAAAAATAAACGCAAAGAAAGAAGTAAAATAAGGAAATAAGACATATCAGATCCACTCCTCGACCTCGTCTGCATCCTAACACCAACCCCAGGCCCAAGCCCAAGCCCCAAACTCGCACACGACGGTTTAGGCAGGGGAACAGGCGGGAACGACCATTCCTCCAAATGCATGTCTTCATCATCACCAGATTGATTCACCACCCCCAAGGATGAGGGCACCGCGGCGTTGACGGTATGAGCAGCAGACATGAGCGACGCCGAAGCAGAAGAAGAAGCAGACGATCCTCCGAATGCCACCATCGGACTTGGGATCCCCGAACCCGAATACGAGAACGAATGTGCGTGGTGTGCATATGCATGTGCGTGAGCACTCCCATTCGCGTTCAAGTACCCTTGATTCCCATTCGAGCTCGTCGACGTCGACGCCGCTGATGGAACCTGCTGCTGCAACTGCGATACCACACTCGCACTCTGACTCCTCATCCTCGAGCTAACAGGCACCCACGACGTCGTCATCAACGTCGACGTCAAATTCGTCGTAATCGCAGTCGGCACAATCGTAGACGCCAACCCACAACTGCTAGTCCCCGAAATAACCGTCCCCTCCGTTCCCGTCAGACTCAGCGTAAGGAGCCCCAGCGCGCTAGTGGTCATCGCCGGCGTAGAGGGCAGGACAGCTTGCGGTGATGAGGGAGGCACATCTGCTGCCGATCTCTCCGTTGTTGGGCTAACAAGATGCAGATCTTCATCCTCATCCTCATCTGCTTCCATCTGCTCGTGTTTCAAGATATCATGCAGGGGTGTGTCCGGCAATGCCCCATTAGCGGCATCACCCTCCACGTCCTCCTCCTTGACTTCCTTCAACAGGGGGAACGAGGGTTTCTGCACCAACGAGGGTTTACGCGAGAGTGATAGAGAATGCGGGCGCGACGCGAGTTGGGGTGAATGTTGAGGCGAGACGTATTGTTGTTGTTGTAACGACTGCAGAGAGGGGCAGGAATGTAATGATGGTATTTGTTGCTGCTGCTGCTGTCCGCCTTGGGAATGCAACGAGCTCAGGGACGTGACAGACGGATAGGAGCTGAGCGACGATGTAGGGAACAGGGACGGCGATGAAGGGATGAGCGAGGGAGACGTGGTTGAAGAAATGGAATTCTGTTGTTGGTGAGTGAGCATAGGGGAGTTGTTTTGGTGGTGGTGCGGTACAGGCGTAGTCACTTCGTCCTCTCGACTCTTTTCTGAGGCGGCGTAGTAGTAGCCGAGTGCTGTATGAGAATATGCCAGTCAGTGTTCTGTCCACTAGACCACAACCATTAGGGTGTTTCACGCAGCCGTTTTCGGGCTGTTTTCCTGTTCAGAATCGATTTTTGAGCCTCTGGTTTTTTGAACCCATTTTTGTAAAATACATTCAAAAAACAAGCAAAAACATACCTAGAAATGAAACCCCTGGCTTGCCATATTTTTTTAGTGAAAAAAGTTGTCGAGCTGCTGAGTTCAAACCCAGCAGAGGTTGTTCTCCTTTCTTGTGTTGTGTTCTACCCTACGCCCCCATGCCCGCCATTCCTCATCGAAGGCAACTCCTTGAAGGTGCTTATAAATATGCCAGGCACCTCCAGGCATTTCGTCGCCTTAAACGGGCGGTCCGAGGCTCAAACTCAGAAGAATCCCCCAATTTTGACAGCATTTCAATCAGCTCGGGGTCTCAGTCTGGCCAGCCTAGTGACGACTCGGATGACTCTGATGTCACCTCACTCAGTTCTTTGTTGTCCCCTTCATCTCTGAGCAGTATCTCTGATACCAGCTCTACAAATGAGCATGCTGGCAGCGGTACCTCCCAGATGCATCTATTTGGGGACAAATTGGACAAAGAAGACTGCGAGTGGGAGGCAACAAAGCAGTATGTTCGCAAGCTTCAAGAATTACGGGCACACATTGAACACCTGTCTACTACGCGGGTACTCCAACCCAATGAAGTCCACAAAAATTCCCAGCTCTACCTCGTTCTGGTTCTTAACAAGTGAGACAATCCCTACCAATTTCGCCACAACTTACGGGTGTCCCCTGAGACTTTTGATGCAATCCTCAAGCGTATTGGCGATCACCCTTGCTTTATCAGCACAGGATCCAAACCCCAGCTTCCTGTTGAAGAGCAGCTTGCTATTGCCATGATGCGGTTTGGGTACTTTGGAAATAGTGCTTCAGTTGAAGCAATTGCTCAATGGGAGGGTGTATCTGCAGGAATGGTGGTGGCAGCAACATGACGAGTGATGAAGGCTGTTCTATCAATGCATGATCACTTTATTCACTGGCCTGATGCAGCAGCCAAAGAAGATGCCAAGGAGTGGGTGGAGGCTGCGGCATGTGCTGCTTGGAGAGATGGCTGGGTATTTGTTGATGGAACACTGGTCCCCCTTGCAGATAAGCCAGGATACCATGGTGAATCGTATTTTGACCGCAAGTCAAACTACTCGCTGAATGTTCAGGTTTGTTTCCTATTTGATAATATTATTTGTTTTGTGGCTCATTGGTGTGTAATTAGCTCATTACCCTTCCAAATCTTTGAATTGTGGACTATGTTGTTGGCCACTGCGGAAGTGCTCATGATTCAACTGTTTTCATGGACTCACGCACTTTCCGTGAGCGGGAGAGGCTGCTTGGTCCAGGTGAATGGATATGGGCTGACTCTGCTTATCTGATTGAAGCCTGGTGCATTACACCGTACAAGAAGCCAGCGGCTAATGTCCCTCAAACTCGGGTATTTGATTATTGGGTTTCAAGGGTATGACTTGGTCATCCTCATCTGTTTGATACAATCTCATTGATATACTAGGTCCGCATCCAATCTAAACACGCTGTTGGATACCTGAAAGGCTGCTTTCAATTGCTGAAGGGGCTCTGTCAGCAAATCATCAACCAAAAGGCTCACAAACACGTGCTTGTCTGGATTCGCACTTGCTTGGTACTTCATAACATGATTCAGGACATTGAAAGGGGTCAGCCACTTGATTCTACTTGGGAGGAGGAGTTAATCGAAGAGGGACTAGCTGGTAATGAGAGGCAGAACAATAATGAAGGTAGCAAGCAGATTGTAGCTGGACGAGGTAGAGAGTCAAGGGGGCAATGCAAACGGCAACAAGTGCAAGAATGGATATTCAATAGTGGTGTAGCACGTTTACGAGATACTGTTAACTAATTATCACTACCAAGATTACTAGTACCAAAGTTCTGCAATGGTGAGATCTCCCAGTCGAGCTCTCCGAGTTCACTGTTGAATGTAGACGGCGTCAGATACATGCTTGAACCAGCTTGAGCTCCCCCCTGTCAAGCCAGCATCATCATGAACTCCATCTGTCGGTCTTGATGACGCTGCTCAGCAGCAAGCTTCTCTCGTTCCATTGCCAGCTTCTCTCGTTTAGCCTTCATCTTCTCCTGCTCTAACTCCAGCTCCTTCATCCGCAGCCTTGCACGCTCCTCCTGTCGCCTGGCTTCTTCCTTTAACTCCATTGCATGGAGATCCTTGATATCATCAAAGTTGAGCAAGTTGGCGTATGGCTGCTCTTTCCCCTTTCCGGATTTCCCTTTGGTTGACTTGGCGTGTCGTGCGTCGGCCTTGAGGTTAGGCTTCACTTTGACATCGTCGGTTTCTGGCTTAGAAGCGGCAGTTGATATCGTTTTCTGAAATAAAATGCATCAAATGAGATGCCTACCACCACCAACATGGAAAGCGACACTCACTGTAGGCACCGCTGCTATCTCATCATCATCATTGTCGTTTGTCAAGGTAATGCCCAGATCATCATCCTCAGAGGTCCACTTGCTGGTGGCTGGATCCACTGCCCTTTCATCTTCGTCGTCCTCCGAAACCTCAACAGCATCATCTTCTGCCTCCTGAGATGACTTCTTGGATTTGCGAGGCTTATCAAATAGCGATGCTGCTTGTCCGGCATGGTCCTGACCTGGAGTTGCATTCGAGACACCAACGGGGTTGTAGTTGGGCAACTTGGACCACAGGGCATGAAGGTCAGCATAGAAGGGCCACTCCTGAAGAATTTCGGCTGCGTAAAGATGTCAGAATCAACAGGTACTACAAGTAGACATGTAGAACACACCTTCAAGATTTGCGGCTTCCGAGCCCAGCTTAACACCCTCGCCAGTGTCCTTGAAACGAGCACAATGTTCCCCATACTTCTTCTTCAATCTAAACAGGCAATTAAGCATGTATGAAAGCACGGCCAATGGGAGAGGACATACCACGAGAATTGCTGCTGCGTAGACTTTGAGTACCGTTTTGGGTCCCCTTGATAGCCTTCTCGAGTCTTATTGTCAACCTCATCAGCGGTGAAGATGACCTCGGCAAGCTCGTGAAAAAGTTGAGCTTTGCCATTCTTCTGACCTTCGCGCTTCGCTTCACTGATGGAATCACTGAAGAGCTTCAGGTGAAATACCGGATTTTGCTGGAGGTACTTGATACCTATTCAGTTACAATCCTTTTTGGCATCCCATGGGACAGGCTGTGCACGGGCCTTCGCTGCTGTAGCACCTTCTTTGGACTCATCAATTAGGTCCTGAGATGCAGCCGTGGGTTCCTGGCTTGCAGCGGCTTTGGCCTGCTTTGAGTGAGTGCCAGCTGTTTTCGCCATGGTGGCCAAGGAAGAGGTGATGAGGGAAAGAGGTCAAGGGGAAGGCTTGTGAAATTAATCCGGTAATGATGGCACAGCATATCACCGAGAAAATGATCGAAAAATGAGCAGGAAAAAACAAAGCGGTATGCAAAAGGAGGGTGGGGGCTCCTTTTGCATAAGGGCGGAAAACGATATCTAATTTTTACGGCGCGTTTTTTGGGCACCGAAAAACGAGACCAAACAACGGTCCAAAAACGGCCCAAAAATGGCTGTGTGAAACACCCTATTGCGTCATGCGGAAAACCTGTGTCCCTGCTTGCACTGACAGGCCTGGGAAAAATACAATATGACAGGGTGTCATTGTCACACTCTGACTGTTTGGAGCTTGTCTTGAGTGACATAGAGAGTTGAAAAAATCCTCTAATACTCTGACATGCTCTGGGAAGCCCTGAGGGAAGCCTTAAGCACAGCATGTGCAATACATTAGATTACATTACCATGGAGTCTAGTAAACATGTTTACTAGCTCAGTCATTAATTTAGAAATTGTCTGTTAATTCTAAATATTAACAGCTGAAGAAATGAAAGAAAATGAATTATGCAAGTGTAGATAATACAAAGCAGAACATAAAGAAAGAATGCTGAAAGAAATGAGGAGACTATAGCTACCAGAAAATGAATAGTGATTCCCATGAGTAACTTGCAGGTTTGATCATGAGCATGCTACATTGCACCCACGCCAACTCACACCCACAACCCGCATGTCTTTTGTGTCAAAACCAGCCCAGAAATGGCTGAGTTATGAGTATTTTAGTTAAATCACCCATAGCTTGCCCATTTCATGGCCATTTGGACTGTGTAAAGGCTTGTTTTGAAGAGCGCGGTGATGCGCAGGTAGCAGACCAGGGCTCTCTAAAGTATAAGACTATAGAATAAAACACACACTAACACCAACACAAAACAACACCCAAATATCTTAGAGAATATAGAGGGCAGGCAAGGGGTATAGTAAAAGCTCTAAGTCAAAGTGACAGAGGCTTCTAGAACATGTTCCAGGCAATTGCAAGTTTGAGGGGGAGCTAAAGCTCAACCAGCAATGATAATATGCTTTGTGAATTAACTTAGCGAACACAAGGGTTTGGATTTGAGACAACGAGTAACTTTGCGAACTAGCGAACAAGGTCTTAGCGATTTCAAAGCGATTTCAAAGCAAACAATTTCTGGCAAATATGCAAGCGACACAATTCTTTGACTTTGCAAACTTAAATGCTCTCTCAAAAAATAACTGAAGGCTCTCATAGATTCCAGGAACAACTGTCCCAAAGCAAAATACACACGCTAGCTACTGCTATATTGATTCTAGAAAAAATACTGAATCTTATATAGATTATTACTGTTTGGCAAAAGTAGGGGGAAACAAGGACATGACAGAGACTGAGAGAGATAAGAGAAACAACCACATGTGGGTATAGAAGGGCGAGAGTTGAGTCTCAAACCTCAAGACATAGCCCAGACCCTCCAAGAATCTGTTCTGGACATGGCTGTTATCAAGTCCACATGATCAACTACCATAGATTGCTCCCAGAGAACAAGTCCTTTGGTTTGTGAACCTAATCCAGTCAATTGATCTGTGTTTTGGTTGCTTGGCTCCACCAAGCCATACTGCTCTACTCTCCTGCTGACTTGCTATTTCTCTTGGCTTTGGACAGGCTGACTGAGCCGCAGAGTAATGACTACATCATTATTATTCTCTTGTTCTGGTCTTCCGTCCAGGTTTGCAAACTTTGGTTGAGCTTCTCAAGGCTGATTGCTAAGTCGATTGCCTTCCAAATCAGGCAAGACCAACATTTATCGATTTAGCAGATCACCCATTGAGTTTTTGAAGCCACTGGCTACTCCACATAGACTTCTGCTTAGCAAATGTCAGGGTGAACTCCCTTGTAGTGTGCACAACTCCCCCTGGTATTGTATCTTGCCAGGTCAGGCATACCAGTTAAGTGTCAACTATTATCTTAGCTGTTTCGGATACATTTGTGAGACCTTCATGAACCTCGAAGCACTGTCACCTAACTGTCATACTTGCCTATATCATGTTCTCTTAGGGAGTCTGCTTAGTTGGCAGTCAGGGATACTCCAACTCTTATGTTTCCCTTGCTTCTAGAAGATCTGTATGTTTATCTAAGTCAGTTTGCAAACTTAATGATCATATTCGCAAATTTTGGAGGGTGTATACGCAAATGGCGTATCAGCGGTGATACGACCACGTCTTTCTTAGTGAATATAATTTCAATTTTTGCAATAATAAACTATAATATCGACGCAGTCTGAGTCTCTAAGTTCAAGAATAACTATGCTATCAATAAAGTCTGTGCAGTGTGAGAAGGAAAAGAGTTGGTACTACTGTTCTAGGGACACAAAAGTTGAAGCTAGTCAAGGCTTTCAACTTGAAACTGCCCCAGTTGTATTATACCCTGACCAGAGGAGCTATCTTAGTTGACACTGTACTACAAGTCAGGCGGCTCAACTGAAGTGGCTTCATATACTCTCACTCACAACTGTTGGGACTCTCAGGCGACACTACCAGAGAGTTCAGAAATCAGGCAGCTTCACATTCATCAAGTACAAGTGCTAGAGCGGCTTGAGGAAACCTTCAAAATGACAAAGTCCATGGTTGATGGCATGGCCCGACACAGTGCAAGGAACTGAAGCGGCTTGAGTCCTGAGTCAAAGGAAATGACCAGACCAACTGTTTGCATTGGGAGAAAGGCACCAGGGACTCATGATAAGGACACAGAACATATCCAAGTGGCTTGAGGTTGACAACGAGGGAAGGGGATGTGGAGAAAGGATGCCTGTCCACCCCTGATCACCTGTCGGCATCTCATGTGGCATCTCCAGAAAGGAAACAGTGATCCAAATTTGGCCTCTAAGTGCATGCTTGACTTGTGCAGCTCCAGTCTTGACACAGCCTCTCCCAATACCCGGTTCTATTTTCTCTATCTTTTGCTTGGACTCTCTCTATTTGAAATATGCTTATCTATCACATGTGTCTCTTTTGTCCATTTTTATACAGTTTGAAGTAGTATATATACATGGTAGCTACTGCCCGAGTGGCATCATCATATCATTGTTGTTTTTATCTTTACTTGCATCTATCAGTGAATCTATCCAGTTTTCTGCTCATACCCCACATGGCATGAACTATATTGCATCTTGGAACTTAGGAACTTAAGAAGTCATAAAGATTGACTACTTGGGACTTGGAATCTCAACTAGGTGTACATAAGGGTACTCTAAGGCAAAGGGGTATAGTAAAAGCTCTAAGTCAAAGTGACAGAGGCTTCTAGAACATGTTCCAGGCAATTGCAAGTTCAAGGGGAGCTAAGGCTGAACCAGCAATGATAATACGCTTCGCAAATGAACACACGGGTTTGGATTCAAGACAATGAATGACTTTGCGAACTAGTGAACAAGGTCTTAGCAATTTCAAAGTGAACAACTTTTGGCAAATATGCAAGCGACACAATTCTTTGACTTTGCGAACTTAAACACTCTCTCAAAAGATAACTGAAGGCTCTTGTAGATTCCTGGAACAACTGTTCCAAAGCGAAATACACATGCTAGCTACTGCTATGTCTATTCTAGACAAAATACTGAAGCTTATATAGATTATTACTGTTCTGCAAAAGGAGAGAGAAACAAATAGATGACAGAGACTGAGAGAGAGATAAGAGAAACAATCACATGTGGGTATAGAAGGCCAAGAGTTGAGTCTTGAACCTCAAGACACAGCCCAGACCCTTCGAAAATCTGTTCTGGACGTGGCTGTTATCAAGTCTGCATGGTCAACTACTCTAGATTGCTCCCAGAGAACAAGTCCTTTGGTTTGCAGATCTAATCCAGTCAATTGATCTGTGTTCTGGTTGCTTGGCTCCACCAAGCCATACTGCTCTACTCTCCTGCTGACTTGCTATTTCTCTTGGCTTTGGACAGGCTGACTGAGCCACAGAGTAATGACTACATCATTATTATTCTCTTGTTCTGGTCTTCCGTCCAGGTTTGCAAACTTTGGTTGAGCTTCTCGAGGCTGATTGCTAAGTCCATTGCCTTCCAAATCAGGCAAGGCCAACATTTATTGACTTGGCGGATCACCCATCAAGTTCTCAAAGCCACTGGTTACTACACATAGACTTCTGCTTAGCAAATGTCAGGGCAAATTCCCTTGTAGTGTGCACAACTCCCCCTGGTATCTTACCTCACCAGGTCAGGCATACCAGTTAAGCACTGATTATTATCTTAGTCATTTCAGATATGTCCGCAAGGGAGGGGGGACCACCATTTTTATCCATAAGTCTGATGGATGAGCCCAGGATAAATTATGCATAAGTCCAGGCACCAACCAGGTCCAGGGTGCTTATGGATAACTCAGAATCTAAAAATAGAGTGAGCTGTCAACTGTCAAGATAAGACCATGGTTCTAATTTTGATTCATCTGTCAACTCACAACTTCTGATTCAAGTGTGTTTACATGTCAACAAGACATCAAAGAGCATTGCAACATATATGTCTCCTCTCCCTACATACCTAAGCTCTAAACAACATGAAACTTCACAGAATGAAAGCTGTTTCAATTCCAGATATGAAAATCATTGGCCCAACCCTAACAAATTGTCTCAACCCTAACAAACCCTAGAACTCTAATACCATATTTGTTGTGTTATCAGACATATCTCTGGGGGACTTATTTTTGACAGACATGAAAATTATTCCCCAACCCTAACAAACCCTAAAAACCCTATCAGCTACATTTGTTTTCTTGTCAAGACATACCATATATTTTTTTTGTTGTCAGACATATTAATATGTTTTTTTTGGCCAACATGAAAACCATTCTCCAGCCCTAACAAACCCTAGTAAACCTTAACATGCACATTTGTTATGTTGACAGACATATCAATATGKTTTTTTTTTGACCAACATGAAATCATTCCCCAACCCTAACAAACCCTAGTAAACCTTAACATCCACATTTGTTATGTTGTCAGACATATCGATGGGGGGGCTTTTTTTGACAGACATGAAAATCATTCCCCAACCCTAACAAACCCTAAAAACCCTAATATACCTCATTGCTTTTCTTGTCAGCACATATCATACCATAACATATCATACTTGTTCTGTAACTTCTGTTGTCAGACATATTGATGGGAGAGGGCTTCTTTTGACAGGTGGATGTGAAAGAAGACCATAGGTGTTCCAAATTTGGGTGGGTGGGTTATCCATAAGTACTGGTTATTGGTAGCCAGGGAATTATGGATCATCTGAATGGGCTGATTCATGGACTTATGGATAAAGATGGCGTCCAGTGGTGGAGGCAATAGAGTGCACACTCTCCTGTCGTTGTGGCCGTACCACTGGCCGAGAACATCCCTCACAGCAAAATCCAAAGCGATCAAGACAACATCAATACAGCTACAGGTAGCCAGCCTTGTCAAGAGCTTTCCAGCCAGGCAATCCAATCCACTTTGGCAGAGGCCGTCCCAGCACAGAATGAAGTGAATATATTTATACCCTTTACTTCTACCTCTGGTTGTAATGGCACATCACAGGACATCTCTGAGTCGCACAGCCAAAAAACTCAGGAGATTACCACCCACGTCAAACATCAGCCAGCAAGGGTCGCGGGCAAGATTTACGAAGGCGTCAAGACTACACTGCAGAAGATTGTCCAAGTATCGGATGTGTTTCCTCCATTGAAGAGCGTTGCTGCTGGACTGTTGGTCATTTGTGATACAATTGATGTGAGTGCTTTCTCTATTGGGATGTGATCTTCCATATTAATCTATGAGTAGGGATATGGCAAAAATAAGGAGGAATTTAATGAACTTCTCAAGAGAGTGGAAGTGTTGTCAAAAATAATGGTCTCTTGCGCATCTGATGTGCTGCAAGAAGTAAAAGACTGTTTTGATGGATTGTTAAAGTGAGAGCATTCGTTCATTCCCAGTGTCAACATACTCAGCCCATGCTGGATTGCACAGGACTCTGGAGGAGAAACAGAAAATACTGCAAGCCAAGGTGGATCTGACCAGATCAGGGGTTGAACACGCGATCCTCACCACACAGGATAAGCAAGAGATATTGAAGCTTACGCAGGAGGTTAGGTTTGTGTTACGATCAGCTGGACTTATCTCATGGACTCCGTAGTCTCTATGGTCTCACCTCATGTACGCCTTGTGTTTGCCTTATGGTTACCTCATGTATGCTCTATGGACTCATGTATGACCTTATGACCAGTACTTAGTGTTTCAGTAGCACATGTTTTTCATTTAGCTTACTCATAGTTTCATTTTGCTGACTGATACTTTAATATTGCTGACTAATGTTACCATGCCTCTTACATGAGACACATAGTACATAAGTAGGCTAGGATAGTTTGTATTCCTTAGCTCGTTCTTAATAGAACCTCTCCAGTGAATACTTGAACCCAGAATTGCTAAGTCACCGCTTAGCCCGGAACCTTAGAACAAACCTCTTGAACTGAACTTATACAAAAGCCTTGTATAAGCTTGAACCTTGACGTCTTGTAGAAAGCCTCACAAGACAAGAACAACCATCGCACGTGAACAGATCTCGTATCAAGAACTTGAATATGTCTTACTCTTATTCTATAAGAGCATCGACGTAACAGTTTGCAATTGAGATAGCAATGGTGAGCTTTGTTGGGTCTTAATTTTGACGGTTACTCACAACTGTACAGTTTGATGCAATCATTGAGAATAGGGCTCAGATCTTTTGGATTGTTAGCAGCGTCAACTGGCTGAAGGAACAATTTAACAGTGCGTCAGTTCTCGTAACATGAGCTTCTGCTTCTCATGCATGGGCCTCAATAGTTGTTGAGGACCACACTAAGACCATGCACAGTATGAAAAGTACTATCCAGTCGCTGATGAGATTTAGTATGTTCATTGGTCTCATTCCTTGTGTATCACACCGCTCAGCCACAAATTCAGATACATTCCAGAAACTAGGCAGAGTGGAAAGCGCAGAGTATAGCAATGCAAAGTGAGGTCCCAGGTGCATCCCCGGATCTCAGGTGTTGCTACTTTCCCTGTTGCTTGTGTGGGCGATGGATCCGAGTTCTCCTCACCTGTTCTGGCTTAGCAGGCTTGCTGGGACAGGAAAGACGACTGTGTCCAAGACCTTTTGCTTGCAGCTCAACAACTGGGGACTTCTGGGTGCAAGCTTCCTCTGTACGCTCAAGGAGTCGGACAAGATGGATGTGTATCTGATCATCCCCACCCTCGGATGAAGAGATTCTTGAATCTGATGACAGCTGCAGAAATCCAACAGAGATGGAGTTGAAAGACCAGTAATTGAAACTGATCCTCCTACCTGCTGAGAAGACCTTACCGCCAATGAGCTCCTTGTGCTTGGTGTAGACGCTCTTGATGAGTGCAACAATCAAAATGCCGTTGGAGACCTCATTGCAGCAATTGTGTCGCGGAAGCCAAAAATGGCACTCAAGTTCTTCCTTACTAGTTGTCCCAAGATCTCTCTGCGGGAGTCCTTTGAATCATCTACCCACCATGGGTGGCTTAGGCTCCATGACATTGAAGCTGACATTGTCAGAGCTGATATACTGCTGTATTTGAATGACCGATTCAAATCCAATCCAAGGATGTATAACCACTATTGTGCAAACTGGCCACCTCCAGACATTCAAGCTATTGCCAATGTCTCAGGAACACTGTTTATCATTGCAGCCACCATGGTCTCATATGTTGCAACTTACTCAAGAAACCACTTGAAGCAGTTCCAGGAACTTGGCCAGCCATCAGCAAATGTCCAGCTGTCTGGCATTGAGGCTCTGTACAGCAGAATCTTAGCTGAGGCATTCACAGATCCAGAGCAAGAAGAGGCAGATATGATCCAATTCTGCCTGTCACTGCTTCTCGCAGCTCAGAAGCCTATTTCAGTGGACAACTATGCCAAATTGCTGAGCACAGATATCTTGAAAATCAGAGAAGCCTTCAACTCCCTTCACTCTGTTGTCCAAGTGCCTGATGAAGGTTGTGATGACACTCCAATCTCAATCTTTCATGCATCTTTTGTTGACTACCTGATATCACAAAAGTGTCATGGTAAGCAATGGGGTGTTAATAGATACACTGCACATTCTATGACAGCTGGGGCATGCTTCACACTTATGGACTCTGGGTTATACTTTGGGATCTCAGAAGTCAAAACCCCATATTGAAGCAATGATGACCAACCTACACCTCTGCAAAATTGAATCTGCACTAGCCTATGCATGCACAGCTTGGGGAGAGCATGTTCTCTATGCAGGAGTCACCAAGCCGTTGCAGCAGAAAATGCAGGAGTTTGTGGAGAAACTGAAAGTTTTGTATTGGCTGGAGGCACTGAGTGTGTTGAAAAATGTCACCTATGCCTACAACACACTCTGGGAAATATCCAAAGCAAGTGTATAATCAGTCAACCTGTAACATGAGAATTAATGAATTATGCAGAAACTAGCATCAACTGAGCTTGGGCCATTGCTGAATAATATTGGAGATTTTGTGCATAACTTTGCCACACCAATTGGGCACAGCGCTCCGCATTTATATCTCTCAGCACTACCATTCTATGCTGCAACAGAACAGCCAGTGCAGGCACTTCTCAAATTTTTTTCAGTTCCCATTATTCATCATAACTTCACTCAAAGACATGTGGTATCCATGATAGGAGCCCAGTGTGAAGTAGGATCTGTTGCATTCTCTCCCAATGGCAAATACATTGTCTCAGGGATGAAGAATAGGGCCATTCAAGTTTGGAATGTTCAGACAGGACAGCCAGCATTGGAGCCAATGACAGGGCATAGCAAGTATGTCAGAGCTGTCACATTCTCTCCTGATGGCAAGTACATTGCATCAGGGTCCGATGATAAGACTATCCGGCTGTGGGATGCCCAGACAGGACGATTAGCTTTGGAGCCAATGATGGTCCATAGCAACAATTTTACATCACAGCCATTTTGTTCAAAATTTCTGCTTCTACACAACTATCCAGCTGGGATCTTTACACTCAATTCCAATGGTTGGATTCAGAACTCCTCAGGAGATCTTCTATGCTGGGTTCCAACCCATTGCCACCCTGGCCTTTACTGTAATGGCACTTGCCTCATTATTGGGAATCTCCAGACCACTCAAATTGAGCTCACCAATGCAGTTTATCATGGTTCTGACTGGCTCAAGTAAGTCTCAAAATTTCTGTGTTGTTTTACTCTATTTAACTTGTACAAGATGTAGGGAAACTCTTCCCAGTGATTATCAAACATGCTGGCCTTGGCCCATCACTACTGTAAGTTTTGCCAATGCCAATAGGGGAATTCAGAATTGGCGCAGCAGCCGATTCAAAACAACGGATTCAGTTTCATCTGCTGCAAAAGCTAGTTCACACGCACTTCGAAAGTGCATCAAATCCGTTTGCTGCAGTTTCGCCAAAAATTGGCATCAAGCAAGATCACTAAGTTCGGCAAATGCCGTGCCCGCTCACGGTTGCGTCGTGACTCGTTAGTCGTCGTTCCGTGTTTTCTCCTCTAGCACCAACTGCATACCCTCTCTTTTTTTGTAGAATCTACACTTAATCTCTCTATAATGGCCTCCCCGTCAGCAAGTGAACTATTAAAGGCCCAGCTTGTCTTGGAGAAGGCCAAACTGTCAAAGGCTCAGAACAAGAAGAAGTCCAGATCCAAGGCTGCGGTGCCAAAGGCCGTAAACACGTCCAATAAGGAGAATGAAGGGATTACGGAAACGAAGGTGGAAGATGCTGTTAGGTACGTCACTTCTGGCTGTTGCCGTTGACGGCTTTTGACAGAATTCACACAGCTGGGCAAAGAATCCCGAGCACACCGACCAACTCCTCACCATCATTGAGGCAAATGAGCGCTATAGGTGCACGTTTGGCTCTGCACATGGTCAAGGGTCTGCCCCAACAAGCGGCGGCTTGACTGTTGCAAAAGTTGCTCAGAAGATTGCCCAGGAATTATTCCCAAACTCGTCCGTTGACAACAAGAAATTGGGAATCTCTGTCAAAAATCGTGTCGCGTCGTGAGTGCTCTGTTATCTTATCATTAGTACCTTCTACTGATGTTGCTATACAGCATCAAAAAAGCCTATTTGGCCTATAAGTCAAAGCTTGGTGAGACAGGGCATGGTTTGATCATCGATGGGAAAGAAGACGAGATTGTCGAAGGAACTGGTATATATAACGTTCACGGTGCGTCGTAAATCTGGTCGCTATCTATTTGCTTGGCTGATATAAATCTAGATAAGATCAGGAAGAAGTTCAAGTGGTACAAGCGCCTTCACGAGCTTCTCACTGCGAGCCCCGTTTATGACTCGTCAGCAGTGGCCAACTCAATGACTCCTCTCGACCTCTCCATTCTCACATCGCCTTCTGGAGCTCCTCAAGATGCTCCAGCAGCTGCCTGTCCAGATTCAGACTGTGACGTGCCCACTCAGGACCCCGCCAACATCGATCCCAACACTCAGGCATCCACAACGGTCCCAGATCCCTCACTTCCAAGCCTCAGTGTCCCTGTCATTCAGCGAACTCCATCTCTCGAGAATGCTCAAGCTCTGGCATCTCCTGCTCCTGGGTCACTCAAGCGCAAGGCGGATTTATTTCAACAGCTTGTAGATGCCCATCGTACTCTTTCCGATGCTCGAGCGGAATCAAAGCGCCAGCGTATTGAGCTCAAGGAAGAGAAGCGCATGAAGCTTGAGCAAGTCCGCATTGAGGAAGCTGAACGTCAACGCAAGCATGAGGTGGATATGATGGAGAAGCAGATGATGCTTGCCCAGTTCAAGGCAGGTTCAGCTCCTCTCAACTCAGATACTAATTCTTTTGGTGGATTTTCTTCGTTCGAGATGTAGGAGGCCCACGTAAATTTTTATATACTTTAGATACCCTAATGTGACTTGTTCTACTGCACATTCCTTTCTGCCAGATACTCCAGGAGTCTCTCCTTTAATTCCTCTCGTTTCAACCTTCCTTCAATCAGTTCCACCCTCTCTTCTATATCTAATGTATCGTCCTCACCAATATCCATCTGTGTTTGTGCCCATTCAGCCTGCTCCCTACACTCCTGAAGCATAAGCTGCTGCCCTTCAATAAAGAATTGATCCGTTTCAGGGTTGGTGTTGTTACTATGGTGCAGAGCGAAGTTATGAAGATGAATGCATGAAGCAATCCACAAGCAAGCGAATGTCAGGTCCTTCTGCTTGTCAATGCGAAGTCGAAGATCTCTAAGAGAACTGAATCGCCCCTTGAGATAGCCCATGCAATGCTCAGATCGAATTCGGATGGCTGAGACATGGAAGTTGTGGGTTTTGTTGTTATCCAACAAGCTTTCAGGCCTGGAAATGCTGTATGTCAAAATGCAGGATCATGGATAAGATTCAAAGTGCTACATACTCCTTGTATGGTGCTTGGCACCATGATTTGAGGGGATATGCAGAGTCTGCCCAGACAAATTCATTTGACCCAAGCAGCTGGTTGTGCTCATTTGGTATACGACATGACTTCCAAGCTGTTGCATCATGCTGACTGCCTGGGTAGCCAATTCCATAGTCAATAATTCGCAAATCTGGCATATTGATGATCTGACATATGTTGGTAAGCTTGTGTGATAAAGGCAATTACCAAAGCGCACCTGAACATTCATTGAGTAATTGGACTTGCGGTCGAAGAATGTATTGCCAAAATGGTGAGGCCGTTGGAACAGTGGGACAAGTGTTCCATCTACCATGCACCAGCCATCTCGCCATGCAGAGCAGGAGTGCCCTTCAACCCAGAGTTTTGCCTGCTCAATCTGGGCTGCATCAGGCCAGGGCATAGCTGCCCGGCGGAAGCGTTCATCACAGAGAGCAGTCATCACTCGGATAGTCACATCCCGCACTGTACCATATCCAATTCCAGCCCAGAGTGCAACCTTTACGATAGCAGCCGCATTTCCATAGTGGCCAAAACGATAGAGGGCTATTGCAAGCTGCTCATCGACAGGCCTTTGTGGATGGTTTGAGTTGTTGTGGAAGACAGGGTGCTCCTTGATAGTCTCGTGAAGTGCGTCGAAGCAGGAGGGAGTGACTCGCAAGTAAGATTGGAAGATATCAGCCCAAGTAGTCTTATAGACTGTCAAAAGCAGTTGCAGATTGATATCGGTCTTGGGAATTTCCCTCATTTCTTCCTGATACCTCTCCTTCCAGAGCTCCTTCAGCATCCCTATAACTCCCTCTCCAACAAGATGCGCAAATTCCGAGTCCCCGGACGATGATGTAGATGAAGATGTGTCTGAATTGGTGTCGGATTCCGAGTCAGAAGAATCCGAGGACTCTGTGCCAAGGCCAAGCAAGAGATTGAAGAGATATAGCTCCATCAGTTCATCTGTAGTCTTTTGCCGCTCTGTTTCACGAGGCATGGTGCAGGATGGAGAGGGAGGACACTGGTGAAGGTACGAGTTGAGCTATCTAATCGTGATCTAATTGCGCCTGGCGCGCTAACGGCCGCATCAATTATTCAAACCCCGATCATTTTCCCACTGGTTTTGAAACACGAACTGCAGCGGGGGAAGTCAGATATGAATCGGTGGGTATTTTCAAAATAAAACAGTTTTCTTGTTTCGAATCGGCTGCTGCGTCAATTCTGAATTCCCCTAATTGAAGCCGTTTTACGGGCTGGGTGTTCTAGGCCTTCGCTTCACACCAATAAATGAGTGATCAAGAGGTGCAACAGATTTTAGTGTGCCGATAAATCTACTTACTTGAAACATATACATACACGCAAGAAAAAAGGGAGACGGGAGATTAGATATGCGTTGTGATGTTATTAGCGAGATGTAGTACATTAAAATTGATCTGAAGGGCTGAGTTGAGATGTGCAAGATGTATTTATATCGGATTTCCGACTACTTTCGCAAAAATCGAAGCGCATTCCGCAAGGCAAGGGCGACTGCGGGGCATGTCACTGGTCTGCCATGGACGGCGTTCGAGGTCAGAGTTCGACTAAGACTGTCCATACATAGTCAATAACAAGGTCAAACGACGATATTCGCTGAATTACTCACTTCTTCTTTTG